>AYEL01090341.1:0-12136 GCA_000484575.1 Olivierus martensii | reverse complement strand
GGAAATCTATCATAATTTCTAGGACACCGATAGAGTTGCGGAAATGGAAGGTGAAGTATATAAGGCGATGGAGGAATAGGCCTGGTGTACTCACTACGGTGGTACATATTCTAAAATTGGAACGATACAGAGAAGATTAGCATGGCCCCTGCGCAAGGATGACACGCAAAATCGTGAAGCGGTTCCAAATTTTTTTTCTTTGCTAAACACTTTATCTCTTAAGAATTTTTTAAATTCCGCATTAAACGGGAGACAGAATTGTTAAGGTTCAAATAAATTTTAATAAATATTGACGATAGCAGCAACAGGCCTATTAAATTTTCAAGAAATAAATATTATCGAATTTCCTATTCAATCCAGACAATACATTTTATGTTAAAAATCACGATTAATAAAGTTATCGGGACTATTTATTTCTTAAATTACACGCGAGACATATTTTACTTCCATATTGCCATAAAATATATATCAATTCTCAATATTAGTACAGTAGTAGGTTGAGATATTTCATGGACATCCTAATTGAAGTATTAGTATATTATTAAGAAAAATATATGATCTGGACGAAGATATAGGAAAAAAAATCTCTGTTGTCTGTGAAGAATTACTGGATGACACTTGCCCATTTAAACCACTTTTATATAATTAAAAAATATATCTAATTATTTCAGAACGTTGTTGAATTATAAATTATCATGTTTTCAAAACATTCTTAAATATGAAAGTAATCGTTAAAAATACATTCGTTATTAAACAGGACTTTTTTAATAGGAGCATTTTTACAGGCAGCAGCCATTTGAAAACAAAATTGTCTCGCTATAAAATTATTCAGTTTAATCAATAATCTATTTTAGCGACAATCAAAGGACGTCGGAATCATTCAATTCTTCAAAATTTAGTAATTGCTTTTTGTTCGACCTACATATACAAACAGTCCAACAGATAATTTCTATTTATGAACTGTTGTATTTAACTGATAATTGTCTTTGTCGTCTCGATCAGGCTGCCGGATGTATTTTTAACGAAATATTGGAACTTTCAATCCATTTTTACAGAAAATTGGCTATTTTATTCACTTTTTATAGTGCGTGCTGTTTGATTTATTCTTTGAGCATGTCGGATTGGTATAAAGTGACAAGACGTCCCGGATTTTACAGGACTATCCCGAATTTGAGTTGTCTGTTCCGCAATGAAAACTGTCCCGGATTGGACATGTAACCTTTTTAACAACTTCGCAATGACACATTGTTACTGTTTGCTCTATTTCATACTAGTGATGCTATTTGTTATTAACTGGCAACAGATATTTCTATTTGTATGTGACAAATATTGAAGATGAATAAAAATCCTATTATGGAAGTTGTTACAGTAATAGCCTATTTCAAATTCAAATTAAAAGAAATAATGGATATGTGGTATCTACCAATCACTGTACATCATTAAAGCAAGGTGAATAGAAATATTTAATTACTTTGGAACGAACGACATACCATTCAGGAATATTAGGAAATAAGAGAAATATTTAATCACTTTGAAACGAACGACACACCATTCAGGAATATTAAGAAACTAATTGAATTTGCATAATGCTAGCTAAGCACCAGTGGTGCAACAAAAGTTTTTCAATGATGAAAAAGTTACAGACCTCAAAAAAGGAAACGCAGTTGAGAGCAGAATGCAATATTACAAGTTAAGTGCAATTTTTCCAATTTCTGTGAAGAATTTTATAATATTTCAAATAACGAAGATTTATAAAAAGGTCATACATACATATAAATAATATAATTATTTATCAAATATTATTTGTTATATTGACGATTAGCTATATCAGCGATTCCCAACCTAGGGTACGCCAGATGTCGCTAAGGGTTACGTGAAAAGAAAATTAATAATGACGGAATATCTTTTAATCGAATTAAAAGACTTTTAATTAGTTATTTAAGCAGTTTATCTGATTCTAATTTTTGTAATACTTTTTAGGATATGAGCATAAATATACTATCCATATTATAAATTATATTTATTTACGTCACCTGATGCCTCGAAAGGACAGTACAGGTGTGTGTTATTTTGGAGTACTCATAATTGATATACTTATTCAAGGGGTACGTGGGACAAAAACGGTTGGGAACCACTGATCTATATAATAAAATCCTTATGTCTGTTCCTTTCAGCGATCTCATTTGGTTACAATAACCATGTGAGAGATCGAACAAATCGAAAGAATTCTAATTTTGAAATTACAAATGTTTACTTATTAAGATTTCATGACAACTTCCAGGTAGGAAAAATTCTGTTAATTTTGGCATTTAAATGTATAATAAACGAAATGTATAATAAATAAGAAAATTTAATAATTACAGTTAAAATAATAAATGAATTATATTTGTAATAATTAAATTTATATATAATGCCCACCAATTTTATATTTATATTGTTTAAATTGCATGTTATTAATTGGCAAAATTATATTATGGAAATTAATAACATGGTATTTACACATTATGCATATAGGGTGCTGTTATTGACTTGTGAGAGAATCATAATTAACAATAATCAAAAATATTTATGAATTTTCAATTTAAATCTTCAAATGGATAATTGTTATTATCGTCAAATCTATTTATAACTACAATTTTTATGTTGCTTTCAGATGATATTTTTTGAATCAACAGATGACGTCACTTTTCTTTCTAGGAGAATTCTAAATGAAGAGGTGAAACCAGTTCTTCCACAAGTAGCCAATCCTATGAAGGGGTTTAGCAATTGTGGAAGACGGGAACCGACAGCCCGACGCAGACTCAATGATAAACATTTTCAAAGGTTTATAACTGTAATTCGAACCCGGATTATTCAGAGTGGAAAGCCGAAACCTTTCTTCGCCTTCAATCCGGCCGATATTCAAATCATAATATGCAGTCGAGCTATATTGCTTGATTTATGTATTATACAAGATGAAAGAAAATTTATCCTATACAGGGTGATTCAAAAGGTTTAGAGAAAAATTGAAGGACCATGTAAAGGAGGCAGTTATAAGCTGTATTGCTACTGTCATTTTTGCTCTGGGGTTTCATTAAAAGGATATAACACCTGAAAATTTTGATACGTATCTGATATTGTGTGGTCCACAGCATCTGATGGGGTACGTAGAATGGATTTTTGGGAGAGTGCTCCAGAGTTTCGTTCGACGATGCTTGTTTGTATTGAATGTTGTGGTCGGCAGTTCAAATAATTTTGTAAAATTGTGTATAGGCCCGTACGATTGTACCCCTGCTGATGTAACCTTTCCATATTAAATGTGGGCTACCCTAAGAGTATTTCATCGATCTGATACGAAACTCTTGATACTAGAAACGGTCTAAAAATGGTTGCGGCTTGGCTCACTTTCGACATTTTACATACGATTTAACAGCTAGAATAAATGACGTCACAATATCTGATGTGGGACTTCGTTAAATAGATATACAGTTCTAAAAATGGTTGCGGCTTGGCTCACTTTCGACATTTTACATACGATTTAACAGCTAGAGTAAATGACGTCACAATATCTGATGTGGGACTTCGTTAAATAGTACTTTTTCAGGTGCTATATTTTTTTTAACGAAAATGACCCTAAGAACTTTGCTTCTTTAATTTTTCCTCAACCTTTTAAATCATCCTGTATATATATGCTTTAATTTTCTCTTTTTAAGCGAAAAATTTTCACTTGCAATATTGAACAATATTATAGTTTCCTTCAAAGAAAAAAACAATAAATATTGCTTTCAATCTTTATGAAGCGAGACTAAATACCAGATATTTTGTTAATTGATTTTATTGATTAAAACTTTGAATTACATTTTCAGAATTTATTTCATGCATATGTTATTTGATTATTTTAATAAACGTATCAGATGCCAATTATATACAGAAGTTAGTTTTTCCTACGACATGTATTGGTTTCTTTCTTCCATATTTTGTTATCTGGAAGACCTTCACACCAGCAGGCAATTTCCCAACTCCAACAATAACCGTAGTAGGCACCACGGAGTTTGCATTCTCTATTGCACATTTCATTTTGAAGAAAGCATGTCAGCTTGCATCCATCATCTGCTTTTCTTATGTAACCATCACCACTATAAACTTCTATAATAAAATGAAAATGGATTTTAATAACAATTTCTTCTGACTTATACTTAAAAGAAGTAATCAGATAATAAATATAATGTAATTCTTTAAATATTTTTCCTTCTTTAAGGAAAGGATATTTTTCATTGAAAATCATATTCGTTATTGAAACATGCTTTTTCTTTATGAAGCATGAAACAAAAATCTCAATTCTAACTTCCATGTTAATAAGTAGATTTCATAATAATGCCTTCCATCCTGAATAATTCAGAATCAAATTTGAATTCTACATTATCATGTTTTATAGAAGCAATCTAACACAACCCAAAAATTTTCAGCATAATAGTTGACACCATCACTAGCCTTCTAGAATGCTCAAAATCTTAGATTTTCAAAAACTGATTATTTTATCAATCATTCGTCATCTTCAATCCTTTAACGGGCTTGAAGAGTTCTTTTGACATGCGATTACCTTGTATATCTTCTAAGAATAAATAAACAAATATACTATAACCTAACTTATTGGAAGTTACTGTTTAAAATTATTATGTTTCCTTTAATCGTTTGTTTGAAAAATCTTACATTTTTCCTTCAAGTAAAAATTAAACAATAGAAATAAATAGTTCGAAAACGTTTATGTAAAAGCTTATATTAATCGTTTTATATGATATATGTCGCCATTGTACTAAATACAGTTTTTATGTTGTCAGCATAATTTCAATAAAAAAATTTTAGGACTATTGTAGCTGTGTTTACACTTTGGAGACCGCTTCAAATCCGGTTCGTTTCCTTCAGTTTTTCAGGAGGAGTCAGAGCCCTGCCTGTTGAACTCCATCCTTCTTTCAACCTTTCGATTGCCATCATCATGGTTATTGGCTAGCTTGTGATGGGCTGTACAAGTGGCATCGTCAGATAAAGTATGTCCCTTGTTCGAGATTATGCTTAATTACACTATCTGTTGTAGTGATTTTTAAGTTATATAAACTTCAATCGATTCAGCATTTTAATTTCTAAAGATTTTATTACTTAAATACATTAAATTTATATAAACTGTTTCAGTATCATTTATTAATACATTTTACGTTGAAAAAACAATTATTATTTAGATAAACTTAGAGGTAAATAAAAATAAGCTTACCAATTAGCATTGAAGTAGAGATAACTAGTAAAAAAAATAGTTTCATGTTTTTGGCAATCACTCTCCAGTTGATATCTGGAAATATTCTGAATATCAGCAGAAGTAAGATCACCGTATAGAGGAGGAAAATCAGAGGTAAATTCCAGCAGTGACGTCACGCGTGAAGTCATAGCTCCTGCCGGGAGTGCCCTTCCATCAGAGGCTATGACTCCAGGCATGGAGCATTGGCAATAGAAGTTGGGTTATGACGTTTCGGAATTATGAAAATATTTAAACCTCAAGTAGTAATATGTTCTTTAATAACGAATCACTTAATTTTCCGTTTTGGTGATAAATATTTCAAGTTAGGTTTATTGAAATTGTAAAAATATTTATATTAAACTGTAAATAGTTGTTTTTGTTATGTTTTTTTAATTTATAGAAAAAAATATTTATATATAAATAATTATAATATAAATATAATATAATATATAAATATTTATAATAAATATTTATAAAAATATTTAAAAATATTTATATCGTAGCTAGTTGTGTTTTTCCATCGAAATCGGAATTGTAAAAATATTTTTATTTTTATTTAATTTTTTTATATTAAACCTTTAATATCTTAAAAATTGTTTTTTTTTATTTCATAGAAATCAGAATTGTAAAAATATTTTATTTCTTATTTGAACTTTTTTTTATTAAACTTTTAATATTGTAAATAATTATCATTTGCTTTGTTATATTTATTTCTATTTAACTAGGATATTTATAGTTGAATTATTTCTTATAACAATCTTTAATATTTCTTTGTATATGCATCAGTATTGTAAAAAATTTTTAATATTGTAAATACTTGTTCTTATTAAAAGAATTTCTATATTAGAACTACGTATTCATGTCACTGCCAGTCTTATCTTAGAGATGTTTACTGATTTCAAAATAATTGTTTTTAATCAAAATCATCTGTAAGTAATCAATTTTAGAGTTGCTTACTCACTTTGTTTATGTAGTAGTTTAATTAAAATCATATGTATGCATATGAGTTATCTCATATTGCCTAGATTTGTTTGCTGTATGAAACGTTTTAATCAAAAACAACTGTAGGAGCTGCTTTTGAGTCTTCTTTGTAGGAGTTGTTTAGGGACTATGTGCAGGATGTGTATATAAGCTGAAGCTCGATCTTCTCTCGTTGTAAGTACAGCATTAGTAGCGTCAGAACACTATTCGTGTGAAAAACGAATATATTTTGCAAGACAATGGAAAACTTTCAGAATTCCAGAGATTTGTAATAATTTTGCTTTTACTAAAAGATATGTGTCAAAATAATTTTTCTATTTATTTGAAGAAAATCATGAAGAAGGATCAGAATTACATTAGGAATAACCCTTTACGACTTGATGGAAGAAATCATGTGAGATTTCATTATTATTATTATCATTTCTGTTATCTAAAACATGAAAATATTCACTATTTCGCCTACATGCAGAAAGATCGTCTAATTCATTGAATATCATTGCTGGCAGTGTTTTGATTCTTCTTGGAAAGAAATTTTTGAAGAGGAGGATTTCTTGAAATCCAAAGAAACAACTATAATGATATTCCTTACACGGTCGATTAACAAAACCTTGACCGAACTGGACATTTTACTTGCTATATATGAATGGGCAAAATACAAGGATGGTGAGAAATGTGTTCAGGATCCGCAAACCTCCAAGTTCACTGAATACAAATCAGATCTAAAACTATATCGTTACAGAATCGAACGTTATTTGCCTTTCATAAGATTTGTTACAATTAATCAAGAAGGATTAGAAAAATCTGTATTTAATTTTAATATTCTAACAGATGAAGAAAAGAAAAGAATTCATTTCTATCACAAGGTAAAGAAAGCAACCAAATTAGCTCCGAATATTTGCAAATGAACAAATGAAAGGACAGAGAAGGATAACGTTTATTATTGTCAATTTAAGTATCGAAATCGTGACTGTTATCATCACATTAGTGAAGATCTAAATTTGAATTATTCCCATCGTTTTTATTCGGAAATTACTGTCTATGTTGATTGTTTTCTCATCGGAGTGAAACTTTCAGTTACCCATTCTAAGAATGATGAAATACCTGTTATAATTCGAGGTGAGACTGAACATACGAAGAAATTATCACATATGAATGAAAAAGATCTTACTTATCATGAAGATGGTTATATTGAATTGAAAGAAAATATATAAGGTGGAGTGGGAGAAGTGCACAGCGGTTTTTACAAAGTTGGATTTTAAACGAAGGTTTTTCAACCTATCATATAGATATTAAAAAAAAAAAAAAATGCTCTAAACTGGATATTTTAATTAATTCTCTAAGTCTAATTTAAACTGAATCATCTAATCCATTTGTCAACTTTGGACCGCCAAAAATTGAAGAATCTTTCATTTGAATTTCTTTGAGTTGTTGTATCATGTTCACATCTTAGTTTATGTTTATTTTTTGTTCAGCTATCTTGAAGCTGAACAAAAAATAAATATCAAAATTATATTATTTACAAGGATTTCCGTGTAAATAATATGATTTTAATGTTTTTTCACACAAAAAATCAATAAATTAGTTTTTATTTAAAAATTTAATACTGTTAAAACTTATTATTTAATATTGTTTAAAACTTGTTATAAGTTTTATGGTGGAGTTTCCTCTTCCAGCATTGTCATGAATAGATTCATGTCTTTCTTTAAACTGGGTACTCTATTCATACACCTATTTCTTTTTCAGAATTTGTTTTCTAAATTGTGCTATTAATCTTTGCAAGCAATCTTTATGCTGTTAATTTTTTTAGCATGTTTGATATCTTCTTTCACAAGAAAATGACTAAATAACCCAGTGTAGCTATTGCACATCACATTGATGTGCAATAGCTCACTGGGTTTATCTACTATCTTGATGCCAAACAATGATAATGTGAATATATATCATTATAAATAAACAAGAAAATGACTAAATAACCCAGTGTAGCTATTGCACATCACATTGATGTGCAATAGCTGCACTGGGTTTATCTACTATCTTGATGCCAAACAATGTTAATGTGAATATATATCATTATAAATACTATATGCTTGATGTAAAGATACAATTTGCAGAAACCAGAATCAGAAATACAATTTTCAGACCAGAAATTTTGATCAAAACCAGAATTTGCAATAGGCACTTATTGCAAATTTTGGTTTTGACATAAATGATTCTCTTATAAAAAAATCAATAAAAAAATTGATTGTATAAGCTTATAAGATCTACAAACACCAAATTGAAATCTGTATAGATGTAATTGTTTCTAGTAATGCATTTAATTCATTAGTTTATTTTGTACTCATTTCCAAGCTAAAGTAAATACAGGTGTATTTTGGTTTATGAATTTTTGATCTATTTTGTTTTATGGAAAAATTATTTGATTATTAATCAATTATCTACTATAATTTGCTTAAATTAATGGTTTTCTTGTTTATTTTCTTTACTGATTGTATTAGATCAGGGGTTCCCAAAGTGCGGCCCACGATGTCAGATCATCTGCGACTTGAATTCGTAGAGATACTTTACATTTTTACAAAAAAAATAAATAAATTTTATAATATTATAATTAAAAATTGTTCAGTTAAAAATTTTTAATACGTGTGTAAGTGCTTCCAAATATATTTTCATTATTTGGAAGCACTTATATATGCAAGAAAATTTTCTCAGTCATGCATATTAATAAGTTCAAATTGAGATCAAAATTAACTGATGAACATTTATAAGCAGTGTTAAGAATACATTCAACTGACATAGAGCCAATGCTTAATGATATTATTAAAATGCACAAGTCACACCTCAGATTGATGAATTTATTATTTAATAAAAAACTGCACAAGTTACACACTTCATATCGATGAATTTATTATTATTTTCTCTTTTTCTTTGAAATTATTTAGTTATTTTTGTTTAATTATTTTTGAAATGCATTATTTTTAAACAGTTTGTAATAAAAAGTAATTATTATCATAAATAAAGAATGATTATGTTATAAAATTAGTGTAAATATTTCCCTTGTGTCTAACTTTTTATCGATTTGAATGTATTTTTCCATAAAACTTTTTTTTTGGCCCTCCAAATAGTTTGGAATTTTCAATTTTGTCTGCCTAGACAAAACTTTTGGGAACCCCTATATTAGATATATCAAATTTATTCTGTGTATTATTCATTTTAACACTAAATTGACTTTTGCTTTCACTAAAAGATGTGATATCAAATCTGGTGCTTGGCATATAATGATAATATAAGTATCTGTAATATATTTACTACATATTTCCAAAAGCTTTGAACTATATAATGATTTAAATAAGTAAATCTAGACAAAACTTTTGGGAACCCCTATATTAGATATATCAAATTTATTCTGTGTATTATACATTTTAACACTAAATTGACTTTTGCTTTCACTAAAAGATCTGATATCAAATCTGGTGCTTGGCATATAATGATAATATAAGTATTTGTAATATATTTACTACATATTTCCAAAAGCTTTTTTTTGTGTCAATTAGTGTTGTTAAAATAATTTCCATAATAAAATTTATAATTAATGAATTTTTAATAAATTGAATCAAAAGCATTAATACTGAATTCCAAAAAATTGGATTAATTTTTCCAACAATTTATCAGAATGAAGAATTATGAGGATTATGTAAATTTAAGACAATATTTGATGAAAATTTGAAAATTTTTAACTAATAAATAAAACCACAGTGATTGGCAAGTTTATTGTCTTATTAGACTAAATTTGAAGTAAACTTAACACTTATTGGCTTTGAAATTCAAAATTAAATGGCAAGTAATAGATTTTACCTATTTATCCTATCATACACTATTATATTATAGCACAAGTGTTCCTCTACTTATGATCATTTGACTTATAATAATCAAATATTATGATTGCCCTTACAGTATGTTGAACTTGCCTATTTTCATAGCATATTGACTAAAAATAGTTTTTATTTTATTAAAAATATAGTAAAGCAATTGCTTATCACCTTTGATGATCCAAGTTGAATTTTAAAATATTTTATATCTTGGATGATGCAAAATCAAATACAATTTTAGCACTTTGAATAATTTGGTTTCTATTGTCTAATATCACGATTGTTGTTGGTCATTTTTAACTTAGGATTTTTTTTGACCTGTAATGGGATTATCAAAACATAACCTCATTGTAAATAGAGGAGCATCTATATTCATGAGAAAATAAATTTCTAATTTATGAATTTTTACTTAACCAACAATTTTTTTAAGGCCCCAATAACCTTCATAAACTGAGGGATATCTATATGATGGAAAAAGAACAAATAATAAAAAAGAAGAAAAAATAAATAAATTTGAATAAAACAAATTACAGTTAGTTATCCACATTCATGGGTTTAACTTTTGTAGATTTGATTATTTGTGAGAGTGCTATCAATAATTAAACGGGAATTTTTTTGAGTATTGTGGTCTATTGCAGATGATGTGCATAGGCTAAATAGTATAAAGAACATTAAAGTTTGGTAAATCATAAATATATAAAATATGTATCATTAATCTGTTTTACTTTTTTCTGTGTTAAATATGATCAAATAGTATCAGGAGTCTTGCTTCCCTAACTCCTGTGAATATGAAGGGCTGACTAATTTTATTTTTATAAAAATTACTTATCAGCCCTCCACATTTGCATAAAAACTTACCGTATTTGCCGGCGTATAAGACGCACTGGCGCATAAGACGCACCCTCTTTTTTATACACATTTTTGAAGGATAAAACTTTATTACTGATCATTATAATGAATTTACAGTATTTTAAATATAAAGTAATACAAACAGCAAATACTTTCTGCAAATACCCAATCTATCTGGGAAAGAACACCTTTTAATCTTCTTCGTCAAGACCCAGACACTCATCTCCAGAGTTAAATGAAGAGTCACTTGAAACCTCTTCTAAATCAGCATCTGAGTCCTCATACAACAAATTGTCCTCTGTACCATCCATTGCATTACTAATGCCACATTTCTTAAATGATTTAACCACTGTCTCTGTTTTCACAGCATCCCATGAAGCTTTGACCCATTCACAAACTTGAGAAATGCTAGGCCCAGCTGTGATCGTCGATGAAAGCGCATGCGCATTCATTGAACTCTACGTAACTAATATTCCCACACTCCGCAAGGAAACAAGAAAGAAATCGCATAACTCCGAATAGAGGAAATTTCCAGAAATGAATGTAATCAAAAACTGAGTATCGGCGTATAAGACGCACCCCGTTTTTCAGACCTATTTTCAAAGAAAAAAAGTGCGTCTTATACGCCGGCAAATACGGTACATTAGGCATCCTAACCTTAAAATGAGACTTGCTTTTGAGGTTTTTAAGCGTTTTCAGAATTCTGTAACCCTAAATGGGACCTGTGTCTGTTGGGTTAAGGGACACTCTGCATTATATGGTAACGAGCTAGCTGACACACTGGCACGCACTGCTTATTTAAACAAGAACACATTTTATAATACTCTACCGGTTACATATGTTAAAGGCTTTCTACGCAGGGGATCACAGAGCAGTTGTTCTATTAGATGGGAGACTGATAATAAGGGAGAGCTTACTCATAGATTCTTTCCTAGTCTTAATAGTCGGTTAAATGTCAACCTTGGGGTTTTTCATCGCGGATTAACGGCTTTCTTAACACAGCATGGGAAGTTAAATTTTTATTTGAACAGGTTCAAAATTCTGGCATCTCCTAGATGTAATTGTAATTGTGGTGACGACGATACTGTAGAGCACATTGTTTACGACTGTTGCCTCTTTGATTTGTGGCGGAGAAAGCTGATTACACATTTTCACGAACAACTTATGCCATGGCCTG
>AYEL01090340.1:0-30955 GCA_000484575.1 Olivierus martensii | reverse complement strand
ATGATTATATCGTTGTGCAACTTAACCACATTAATATAACTTTTGAGATATTCCTTAAATCCTAACTTTTTATCAAAATAAAATTTCCAAGTGCCTAAAATTATTCCTGTTATAAGTATTATTATTATTATTATTCTTATATTGTTTAATCTACTTGAAGTTAATATATAAAACTAAAGAATTGTTAATAACTAGTCGAAAGTTCTTTCTTTTTATATATAGCCCGAATTGTATTCAAATAATACAATACTATTTTATATATATATATAAGAAAATAATTAAATCACAATAGCTTTATGTAATTATTGGTTTATATTTTTTAATATGAATTAGAACAATTGTATGAAGGTTTTAATAAACTGTCTATAAAAAAATTTTTTTGTTACTTTAATTTTGTTTATGCTCAATTTTATTTTTATTATTTTTATTTTGCATGCTTAATTATGAAGAACGAAATAAATTCGTTTATTTATTATTCTCTAAAAAGACAGGCTACAGTCATTGACAATGGAGATTTCAATAATACTCATTTATGTATGAAAAAATAAATACAACTGATAAATATATAAACAAACGTATTTTGAATATTTATCGAAATTACAATTAAAATTTTATAAATAATTTGTAATAAATTATAAATTTGTCATAATGAGATTTTAGAATTCTTTTGATATATTTTTAAAATTTTTGTGAACATCACAATCTGAAAATTTAACAAAAATAAAAATATAAGGCATTTGTAATAAATTATAAATTTGTCATAATGAGATTTTAGAATTCTTTTGATATATTTTTTAAATTTTTATGAACATCACAATCTGAAAATTTAACAAAAATAAAAATATAAGGAAAATCATTTAGAGAACTGTATTATTACAATTAAAATATAACTGATTTTTAAAATTTTAGGTTGGATTTCACAAATCTTAACATTATATAATAAATAATGACAATTCTTTTTGACTATTTAAATAGATGTTTAATTTTAAATTTAATTATAATTGTTTTCTTAGAAACTATAAAATTACTATTATAAAATAGTATAAAAATTATACCAAAACTACAGTTCAGATTTAAAGTTTAAACTGTAGTTGGTCTTGAACTTTACTGCTGTTAGTGTTTTCTTTACTTTTGGTCATTTATAAATGCAAATAATTTATCACTGAAATCTATAAATGAGTATTATTAAATGCATTTTATTCCAAAACAAAAAAGATGAAAATCATCCACATCCTTTCCAAGAATCTTTGGAGGCAAGTTTGTTTTAAATTTAACAACTTAAGGAATTTTATTTTTCTCTTCTCTTAAAATTAATTTAAAATATTTAAAACTCCTTAAAAATGATTTTAGTTAGTCAATAATTAAACATATATATAAAAATTAAAGAAAATTTTTCCTTAACATTAATATTGATAAGAAGAAAACATAATTATAAAAATAATGCATTTGTATATCATAAAATATAGATGCTTCTTGATCTATGATAGAATTACATTTCTGGAAGCAATGCATGTCAAATTTTTATAAATTTGAAATTGAATTCATGTAAATTATAACATAATTATAAAAGTAAAAATATTATACATTGTATATATAGTCAACCTACAAGGCAAGAAATACTTAATAACTATCATAATATGATCCATATGTACAATATATAGTATATTGGTTTAAATAGTTATTATACTGTATGATAACATTACTATCAAAAGTGAATTTTTGTCAGTAATGTTGTTGTTGATGATGATATTAATTATCATTAGATGTCATAACCATTTTTGCAGTTTTACTGCATGAAATTACAATAGTGCTTTGTGCTAAATTATAATGATAATTCAAAAATATTTTGGATGTCTGAATTTTTTTACATAAAAGTCAAATTTACATAAACAAGGAGTGCCTGCATTAAAAATGATTTTTTAGATATTTTAATTTATTTTTTGATAACTACAGTATATTATCTATTGATAGATAAAGATTAAACATTTTATATAGTAAAATATTTAATAACAAAAATATCTTATAGTCAACACAAAAAACTATATTTGATTAATTATTTAGCATTTAAAAATATGAAAGTTGCAAAATCTAGTTTAAATGTATTATCTCATAGCAAAGTTTTACTATTAAAAGAATTTAATAGAAAAAAAATTTATAAATTTTAGGCATTTGTTTTGAATTATCAAAATTCTCTATATATATGATATATGAATTATATCTATATGTTCTTGAGATAAATTTATTTTACTTTACTGTTAAGTGTATGTATATATATATATATTTTGCAGTTTACATAAATAATTAGACTGAAGTTTTTTACATAAATCAAATTTTAATAAAATTGGGAAAATAACTTTTTAACAAAAATTCTGGAGATGTTAGAGTTCAGTAAGTGCTTAATTTATTCTTTCATCATATTATGACATGACATAATTGACTGAAAAATATAAAACATTGAATAAAGCATAATAAACAATTTTCTTTACTGCCGTTCAAAGTTTCATTTTTTGCAGAAAAATGCACAAATGTCAGAAAAACAAGTTTTTATTAACTGAAGTGCTTTTAACTGTAGACACAGTACAGTAATATAAAACTATCTTAAGAGTTCAACTCATAAACTCATTTTTTTCCTGCCTTTATAATGCTGTCTTTTTTTCTGCTTATTGTATAAAATTATATTGCACCTGTGATATGATACTTTAAAATTAACACATAATATATTATTAACATAAATAAGCCATATAAATTGAAAATTTTAATGAATAATAATTTCTAAATTTTATAATGAGTGGAAATATAAACAATAATGTTGTAATCAATTTCAATTATTTTATACAATCCTATAATTTTGCAAAAATATTATAAAATGCATTTATTTATTTTATATCACATTTATATAAAATTCATAATGGACAAAAAGTTAGCCTATCCTTAAAAATATTTAATATACTTATCAAGAATAGTATGTTATAAACATAAATGTTAAAGTGAAAATATTCAAAATTTTCTGAAAGAATATAATTTATATGAGACTTGCAGGCTAATATAATGATTCATTAATTGCAATTTTGCCAAAAGTAACCATTGGAACAATATCAAATTAAATTTTGATTACTGTATTATTACTCTGTATTTATCTGCAAGGGTCTATTTATTCACATTATTAACTTACAGAATACAGATATACCATATTTGTATTATAAAAAATATTATAGGAAACATTTTATGTAAAGTTGAATTTATTTTTCATTTATGATGCCCATCAGCAATTTCAATGTACTTTTAAGGTTTGTTTGTATTTTGATTCTATCAATCTTAGTATAATAACTAAAAAGTATTTCAAAATAATAAAGCTATATCTAAATAACTAGCATTTCAACAGAATTTAAAAGGTAATCATAATTTTCAAAGAATTCCATTCTTGTTTTATTAAAAAGATGTATGAAAATTTTGATTTAAAAAAAATTCTTAATTTTTTTATAACTTAATAAAACAAAAAATGAATAATCTGTATTTACAGTATATAAAAAAAAAATTTTTTTGCATACTACAAATATAGACTATTCATGAATTCTTTTCAATAATTATTTTTAAAAAGCTGTATATGTGAATATAACAATATAAGTATAAATGAAGCATTTATATAACAAATACATATAAAGCCCACTTCAAAATTCATTCCAGTACATTATACATATTAGATTTTTTTGTGTAATACATGAACAAACTTATATTAGTTTAATAAACTAATTAAGTCCTCCACAATCCAGCTGACCCCTCCGCAGGGGTGGGCAGCCTTTGGAAGGGCTTGTTTCGCCCCGTCATTTAGTATTTTTCCCTGAATGGAAAGTGGCGTCATCTGTTAACAAAAAAAAAAAAATTTAAAATTTAATAGAAATAAAATTTATAAAATATAAATTATTGAAAATATTCATTTCCAATAATTTATTTTAGCTATTTAAATTTGAAAGAAAATCAAAGAAAATTATCAGTTCTTCTTAGAAGGAAGCAAACATTTATCATAATTTATTTGCTATTATTTGTTTGTTCATGTTTTTGTTGTAGCTTAGTGATTGTAAGCATGTATATATCATATGCTTAACTCAGTTCTTATATTACTAAAATATATATTATCAATATTAATGATGATATTGCACAGTTCATATTTTCACATATATGTCTTTTCTTGCTGCTTTGTAATTTTTGTCAGTTGTTAGGCATTTGTTTGAATTATCAAAATTCTCTATATATATGATATATGAATTATATAAGTTTTTAGTTGATTTAATAATCAGAGATTAAAAAAGTGGTTAAGGAAATTTCTGTAAATGCAGTATTTACAAAAATTTCCTTATAACAATGTTTATTTTGAATTATTTTTTTTTGTTAAAAATATTTATATATAAATTGTCAATAAAAAAAAAAAATTGCTAGATTTTGCAAACTTTGATAGTAAAAATGCTGAAAACTAAAACTTGAATGAAGTTTATTATATGAGTAGTATTTAAATTTATTATAGTAAATGCCATTCTTAACTGAAACAAAAAGCACTTTTAGCAGTATAAGTTCTCACTAAAAAATTTTATTGGAAGCAAAAACGTTTTCGGTAATACAGATACCATCTTCGGTTGCTAACAGTAAAGAACAGAAGAATTACAATTCATTTTAAAATGTAATGGAACACAAATAAAATTATTTTTGAACAGGTTGACGTCAGAACATAAAAGATCGGAATATAACAAAAATTATTAGAGAATATATATTCCGATCTTTTATGTTCTGACGTCAACCTGTTCAAAAATAATTTTATTTGTGTTCCATTACATTTTAAAACGAATTGTAATTCTTCTGTTCTTTACTGTTAGCAACCGAAGATGGTATCTGTATTACCGAAAACGTTTTTGCTTCCAATAAAATTTTTTAGTGAGAACTTATACTGCTAAAAGTGCTTTTTGTTTCAGTTAAGGATTTATACATGTTAAGCAGTTTGTTTATTTTGAACTTATTGTAAATGCCATTTATTGTGATTTCATTTAATGATAATATTGACTGTCTAATCATATTCAATATTAATATATTGTATTAGATATGGTGCTATATGATGGATTATTCCTATATACTTCATAGTTTATTTTTTCTCTCTCATTAATCTTGGGTTTCATAATTACGTTGTTATTTACAAATACATAATAAGAGATTATTCTAATTTGCATTTGTATTTTGTACGTTTGAAACAGTTTACTTAAATTTGACTATTGCCTGTAATCATTTATGCTTGCTTTTTAATAACAATTAGAGAACACTAATGGCAGTAGTGACTTCTAAAAACAAATTTATTTCAAATAATTAGAGAGCACTAATGGCAGTAGTGACTTCTAAAAACAAATTTATTTCAAGATAATGGAGTACTTTCGATCTAATACCAAGATTATCATCAGCGTATATACACTGATGATGATCTTGGTATTAGATCGAAAGTACTCCATTATCTTGTAATAAATTTGTTTTTAGAAGTCACTACTGCCATTAGTGCTCTCTAATTATTATTGTTGAAGTGTTTTAGGCAGTTTAAAGCTTGTTTCATATGCTTGCTTTTTAATCTTATAAAACATTTATATTGTATAAATCCCATATTTTTATAATGATATTGTTCCATTACAATATATACATTGCTGTTTCATTGCTTTCATTTAATATTTCCAAATATAACATTTTTAATTATTTCTTCTCTATCTTTTAATTTTTTTTCCTTCTCTTTTACAGTTTAATATAAAATATAGGTATTTTTTTTTATTGATTCATAGCTACTTTTAAAAACTTTAATTTCCATTTAAAAGATAAAGGTTTTAGAATAAAAATTAATTTTTTCTTACCTTATCCTGAATCAAATAAAAGAATACTTCTAGCTTGTAAAAGTCACCATTTTATTAATAAAAAATCAATAGTACTTTTGTACTAAGTTCCTTTTCAGTTAAAATTTATCTAGTTCTAATCAAACAACTTTTGAAATTTAAAATTTTTAAACTATTATCATTGACAAATAAAACTCAGTTAAAATTTATCTAGTTCTAATCAAACAACTTTTGAAATTTAAAATTTTTAAACTACAATCATTGACAAATAACATACAGTTCCAATATACAATGTAAGTATATAATAAATAAATTATTTTGTAACTTGGAGGTAATATTGGATGATGATAGAAAATTATATACAAGTCGTTCTTAACGTATAACCATTTACGATAGTGATATAATCAGTTAATTTGGTAATTGGTTAAAATTTATCATTCATATCAAAATATGAATGATAAATTTTAACCAATTAATAAACTGCTTTATTTTTTATTTTGTAGTTTTTAGGCATTTTATCAAGTGTAAACCTCTCTGATGCATAATGAGCTAATATTGCTGAATTGAATTGGTTAATAATAAAAATAAATAAAAAAAATTTGGCAAAAATTATATTTAATGCATATGACATCATACTGTTCAATACCCTATGAATTATATTTAATGAATAAAATTTGTGTTGCATCTTGTGTAAAATTATATTAAAACTAGTTCATTAATCATTGTTTGCAGTAAATGGCATCTGCTATATTTAAAGTATGAAAATACAAATCAGTAAAATAAAAACTTTAAAAATAAGTCCTATTCAATGTGCCAAATAAAGATGGTCTATGGAACAATTATTTCAAAAATATAACTGCAAAGATTGTTTATCATGTAAAATAATTTTTTATTAGTTTACTGATTTTGTATTTTGAAATAAGTTACAAAAATTTTTAATTTGGATACTGAGGAACAATAAATATGGTAAAAATTTCAATTGTTAATTTTGTAAATATTAAGATATTGATTTGAAATTAAAAAATTTCATATCATATTCCTAATATTTTAATAAACTGAATATTGAAAAAATTATAAATTTGTTATAAAAATGTATTTATTGAATTATTTACCCTAATCTAAAATATTTTTGACTATTGTAGATCATCTTCAATACTATTTTACATTAAATATTAAAATTATTATATTAAACATTACATAAATATTCCTTTTTGAACATTTTGTAAAAAATTGTAAATTTTGATTAATATAGTATTGGAATATAATTAGTAAAAATTTTAAGAAAAATATTTCTTAGAATACATTTTATAGTAATTTTTCATCACATAATATATTTATTTTTAATCAATATATAATAATCCAGGTTAGAATCTTATAATGTTTTATTTAATATAACTTAAAATCATGCTATCAATTGATATTTAAAGATTGTTTTATATACCATTTTTATACTTTTATTCTTTGAAAACGTGATTAATACTATAGGTTTATTCTCCATCAATTTATATATTGCCATAGCATCAGTTTACCTTTCATCTTCATTGTAACAATTTATTTATTTCTGAAAAATTTTTCAGATTTAATATATAATTTTCTGCATATTTTCTAATATTCAGGGTATATTGCCATAGCATCAGTTTACCTTTCATCTTCATTGTAACAATTTATTTATTTCTGGAAAATTTTCTCAGATTTAATATATAATTTTCTGCATATTTTCTAATATTCAGAGTTGTTATGGATTTATTTCTTTGCAAATCCTACATAATATTATTTTCTAATATAACATTATTTTCTATTATTATTTTCTACATAATAATATTAATTCTCTTGATCTATAAAATCCATAATGATATTCATTATTTAGACGAATATTTTCTCATTGTTTTTTTTTTGTTAAAACTAATAGCTGAGTTTTAGCTATTGTTTAGAAATAATAATGAATGGATATTAGCTGTTTGCATCAGTAAAGAGGTATATCATCTCATCTCCTGCTTCAGTAAGAAATAGGAGATGATATAATGAAATAAGGTAGTATAGAATTTTTGATAGTTCAGTTTTAATGAAGATATTATGAAGTGAACTGTTTACAATAAACTTAAAAACTATAAATATATAAATGATATTGAATCAGCCAAGATAGGAAAAATGTTATGTAGGATTTCAAAGATAAACTATAATTATATTTAATATGGAAGGAATGTTTATATTAAATTGGAGGAAGAGAAAAATTGATAGAGAAATACATAATTTTAATAACAATGTAGTATAGTAGATTTAGAAATAAAATGGTAAAAAATAAATATATGATTAACTTTATGCAACTATAGAAAATTTTAAAAGCACTAATATGGTGCTTAAAATGTGATCAATAAACATCAATGAACAAAATAATTTAAAAGTTGATTAAAATTAAGAAAACTGATATATGAATCTAATCCAAATTATTTTATATTGATTAAATTTAATGGTTATCATAATATATACTTGTATGATCTATCAAATGATTTTGCTAATCTTTTGCATTATTGGAATACTATTGGTTTTCCAATATAATTGAATAAAATCTAATAAACAATATGAAAAATTCATTGAGATTTATAATTCTGTTACAATATTTAATGTAAATGGAATGGGAGATGATTTTAGAGATAAATCAATATTATTTCTTGCATAGTTTACTAATTTTAGTATTCTAAATGAAAGTGGTAAAAATAAACAATGTACTGTATTTAATATATATACTTAATGCAAAATTGAGCAATTAATAATCTGGAATTATATATTTCATTATTTTTTCTAAATATCATCTCTCTATATTTCATTATGAATTATACTCTTGACTTGGAATATGGACAAAATATTTTTAAATTTTTATAAAATATTTTTTATCTAAGGCTTTTTAGTGAGTATGTTTCAAAACTTCTAAAGTTTTGAAAATATTGAATCTGATAATTAAATTATCAGATTTTTACAAGTAATTCTGTTGATTTAAATTGTAATTATGTAATATGATCAAAACATGACTGCCATTAGATTTGGACAATTACTGTTAGCATATTATAACATATGTTAATGATTATTAAATAGAACTGTATTCAGATTTTAGTAATTAGACTGGTTTAATACATTTATATATCTTGTATATATATATATATATGTAAATGCGAATCATAATCTATCAGGGATATTTCATCTCTAATTTGCACTTCCACTTTTTAACAGTAAAACTTCAGAAATGCCACAATTTCAGTGGAAGAGCAATTAATACGAATTATAATTCAATGACATCCTATGTTCAACCATGCACAAAGATGATATTCACCACAGTTGAATTTTTAATGTTTGTATAATGTACATATAAGTGTTTAAATCTTTTTATACTGAATTTACCATTTCAAGATTTCTAGTTATAAATGAATAAATGTTTACGTACTCGTACCAAATGAGAAACTATTACATGATTGTATTTAATCAACAAAATTTTTTCAAATGAAAAACTCTCAAATTTATATCTTGTGAGTAATGTTTTTTGATTTATATGTTAATCTTTCTGAAAAGTATGTAGAAATCAAACTGAAATTTATGATATTTCTCTAGTTGCTCTAATTCTAAATTTTAAATTAGGGTACATATCAGTTTACATTTATATATTTTATATTATTGCACTTTAAAGTTCAACTAATCTTCATGATTGGGAATCATAGTGCCTCTGGTGCCTATATCATCAATTTACATTAGTTATAATTTTGACAACTAGCTTTAATCTATTTATATGAAAATCTAATGTGTGTAATGAATATTCTTAATTTATAGTCTTCCATAGTATATATTTATTAACCTTGTACAAATATCACATTATTAATAAATGTAGATGTTTATACTTATCATGAATATAGATATATAAATGTTTCAAGCAATACTTTTGTGATGTGCTGTGACATTGTAAATATGTATTAATGTGAATGTGGTACTACAAACATGGTGCTTCTTTATATATCAAAGAGCATAAGAATATATTTTTCATTATAAACTTGTTTATGTCTGTTCGGTTATATTTTGAACTTGTTTTTGATTATTCAATTACGAAATTTCTAATATGTGAAAGAAAGAAATGATTTGCTTACATTTATGTATACAAATCATGTTTTTAAGGGAAAGCAAATATTTTTATGATGCACAGTAATGTATTAACTGGACAAGGAATTTTTTATACAGGTGTTGCTCCAATTATGAACATCTCATTTTGTTTTTAAAATTACAAAAGCAAAATGATCAGGAAACATATCATAAAAATTATTAAAATTATCTTGTTATTTAAAATGCTAGCACAATATTTCAAGATGGTGAAGCTCTAGCAAAAATTCCATCACTTGTAATTGGAAATTTATTTTGGAGACTTGAATATGCAGCATTATTAATTAATTCATAATATAGTGTAGTGATGGGCAAACTATGGCCCATGGCCACATCCGGCCTGTCACAATGATTTTGCAATCACAATGAGGCTCGCAGTCAGTGCATAGGTGTAAGATTTTTTTTTTAAATTTTATCACATAAAATGTTAAATTTCATAAACAAGCAACATAATTATTTAATTAAATTTAGAATTTGTATGCTAAAACACCCCTTTAAATAAATCTGGAGTGTGCCCCACTTGACTTTCCGATATTTTTGAATATACAACCTATTAAGGCAATGGATTTTGAGGCAATGGTAGTGATAGGGAGTGTGAAAATTGAAAATTCACGCTCCCTACCACTACCATTGCCTCGAAAATTCATTTGAAAACGGAAAATTGGTTTTCTGCATGATCACAGTATTTTCCTCTACTATGAATATCTCATATATCAGAAAGTAAAAACATTTTTTTACATGCGGCCTGCTAGAGATCTTACAGAAGTCTGTGTGGCCTGCGGTCAGAAAAGTTTGCCCACCACTAATATAGTGTATTACTGTATTGGAAGTAGAGTAGAGCATTATTTTTATGACTAGAGAAACACCTGTAATACACAGATGACAAAATAAATAAGTTTATAATTTCCACACAAATAATGAATAAAGTACAATTAAATTAAGTTATAATATTCTAAATGTAGTTATTTATTTAGTTGAATTAATGAATATAAAAAAGCTTTTACTTTATAATTGTATTATAATTTTTGTTTTATAATAAAAGCTTAATCGGAAGAGAAGTTATGGAGATGGCAAATATGGCTTAAGTTGGTTCGTGTAAATAAATATACATACGGTGTGCGCCGTGCGCCTTGATACCGTCCGACTTATATAACATATTATTAATACAAAAAAACTTGTAAGATGTTATTTAATCATATATTTGGATGATATCATATTTATATTTTGAAAAAGCGAGAGTGGATTATACAATAATTTTTGGATCATCAGAATAAATTAAAATACTATTGATATGTTCTTGCAGGAATTAAAACTCCCTCATTATGACTTCCATCATGCAATAAGTATTATATACAGTATTCATAAGAATTATATATTGTATTAATTTGATTGTAATATATGTTAATTTCCATTAAACAATATATATTTTATATATCATATCGAAAAAATTGCTAGCCATTATTATTGCAATAAAAGTGTACGTTTTAATACAATACTGTAACATATTTAGATGGTACATGAATTTGTTGTAAGAAAACAAAACTGCAGAAAATATTCTTTATCTTCTTTCTGATCAGCAAATTGGCTATTAGATGGATAAAATTTTCTAATAATGACCAGTGGTATAGTGTTAAAATAAGAAGTACCGGCTACCTCTTAACAAAAAATTGGTGTCGAATAGATAGACGAAATCGCAGAGCATGTATGAGAAATTGTATGAATGTGATGGAAGCAAAGCAAGTACACTATATCAGGATTGAACTATGTGACGTTGTCTTCTCTGCGTAGCCCTCGTGGGGCGCATCGTGATGGGATCAAAGGTGAGATAGATAGATTGATTAAAAAAAGATTCTATAAAATATTTTCAACATTTATTGTATAAGTATACATACATACTTTTGATATTACTGTATTTAAATGAACATAAAATTCCAAACTGAATCTGATATTTTTTCTTTTGGCAATTTTTGTTTGTTGGTCGACAGCTGAACGATCATTTCTTAGCCATTTTTTAACATATGCTTCCGGTTTCCATTCCTCTAAGGGAGGTCCATGTAATTTTATGAATATTAAATTAGAAACATGTTCAATTAATAATCGAGATCTTGTGTCATTTATTATTAAATTCATACAACTAAAACCGCGCTTGCAATCTGATGAACTACATAGAATTATTTTTAAATAAGATACCAAACCTTTTATATCTTCTGGGATACTACTTCTACTATTATCTACGTCAGCACTTCCCAAACTATGTTCCACGGAAAATCAGTAAGTGTTCCGTAAAAATTATGAAAATTAATATAAGCCTTATATGATTTTAAATGCTGTGCCAAGTTGAAATTGGAGTCGCTTATTTATTTTGCATAATTATAATTTCATAATAAATGTTTTTGTTTTATTTTCTCTTAACTCTTATATTTACTTGCCTAATTTATTTATTATTAATATCTACTTATACTATAAAATAGCCAAGGTATTCCGTAAAAATTTCAGGATTTGTGAAGTGTTCGTTATAGAAAAAGTTTGGGAAACGCTGATCTAGGTAATCAGTTAAGCTCAAAAATATAACAGATGTAAAATATTCTAACAAATTGTACGCCCGGTACGCGTTCCAGTCGTGGAAATAAAGTACCGGAACGATGTTCCGCCTCTACTACACCACTGATAATGACACCATTAGATCGAAAAGTAAAGAAGTAAAAGTACTGTAGAAAATAATCCAATTCTCCATATTTAACAGAGATGTAAAATTAATTATATACTGTATATTGAATTTATTCTATACAGTATATGTAGATTCTTATATTGATACTTATTTTAACATCTATTAACATGCGAACAAAGATGACTAGTTGTGTCGAACTAGTTCTAGCAATTGCTTGAAAATGGTTTAATTTTTTTATAAATGAACTGTACCAATTCCTGCTGCCGAGTGGTAACGCTGTCGACGTGCCACGCAGGAGGACCCGGGTCTGGTAACTCCTGAAAAATTTTTTCGGAGTGTTGGGCCCGGCCCGGCGATCCCCGTCCTCCCTCCACGGGTGTGGATGCAGTCCGAGGTTGGAACTGGCCCCGCCCCTTAGTAATCTCTCTGATTGGAAAGGAGCATAAAATATGCAAAAAAATAAAAAATATCTTAATTCCAATAATAGTCTCAAATATCTAAAACAAGGCTGTCCAACCCGCGGCCCACCGCTGTACTGAATGCGGTCCAATGTAAAATCGTAAACTTCTTTAAAACATTAAGATTTTTATGTATTTAATGACGTTTTTATTATTTAAATACCTATCTACATTTCCTATTTCCATTTTCTAAAATATTTCTTATTTCAGTAATTAAAACTTTTAACCTGCTCAATGATTTTTAAAAAATTTCTAAACGAAAAGAAGTCAAAGATTATTATGCTACGATATTTTTGCGTATTTGTTATAGTGGATATCATATATTGTACATTATTTACTTACTAACTTTTTTGCTTAACAACTATCTTTTTTTTTTTCTTTTTTTTTTACACCCCTTTCCAATCAATGAGATTACTAAGAAGGCCAGTTCCAACGATGAGCTGCACCTACACCTGTGGAGGGGGACCGGAAGATGAAGGATTGAGAATCGCCGAACTGGGCCCTGAATCCCCTAAAAATATTTTCAGGAAATGACGGACCCGGGTCCTCCTGTATGACACCCCAACGCATTACCACGTGGCCATCCGGCTGCCTAACAAATATCGTTGGAATTAGTATATTTTATGTACAACCCGAGACAATTATTTTTCTTCAAATGTGGCTCAAGGAAGTCAAAAGGTTGGACAACCCTGATCTAAAACATCTTTCATAATTTGCCTGTTATTAATTTTAAATCTGTAGAGATCATTCAAATTTGAATGGAATTTCACTAAATAATAATTTTTTTTTTTCAATTTACAGATGGCGACACAGTTTTGTTAAAGCCATGGATGGTTAAAGTTGACAGGCATTTTGTTATTATGGCAAAGATTTAAAAAAAAAATGGACAAATCAAAATTTAACTATCCAATGCAGTTCTGATTTTAGGAACCAGTCAGATTCGAAATATTTATTTTTATTAAGATAAGAATTAAATATACATAATTTTATGAAGCTGTACTAAGAGTACTATATTATAAAAATCTTTAAGATAGGCTATCAGTCTTATCAGCGCAATTAGTTCTCCGATAAAAAATAGGTTTCATATCAATATTTTACTTTTATATATTTTTTGATGAAAATTATTGCAAAATAACGAAATTTAATATAAAAAAAATAAAATACAATAATTTGTTTATATCTCTTCAATGCAGATTCGTCATTTTATTAGTCATATACAGTATTGTTTGTCGAACATTAGTGCAAGCTATATAACATTTTTTTTTTTTTTTTTCATTTGCCTATTCACTGTCTAATTATTATTTTACCAGCTTAAATTTCGTTATAATTCTCGGTTAATTATAGTTTTATATTCGGTATATATCGAACAAATGGCCATCATTGCCAGATATGTAGCACGACTACCTAACATTGCCATAATTTATATTTCTACTTATTGATCTAGTGCATACAGTACAATATATTGAAATTCTTAAATAGTTCCTATTTAGATTTTAATCTCTAAAATAATCAAGCAAAAAAGCTTTATGGAAGTTCTATTTTTAATTTATTGATTAATTAAATGCATGTATAAAATAATATTAACAGGTATTATAGATCTAAGTATGTTAATTCTTTGTTTTTAATTTAATTGATCGTTATATAGTTTCTAACACTCGGAAAAGATTTATTTATCGTTAAAATTATTCTGAACTTTGGAAAAATATCATTATTAACTTAAAATCAATAATAAAGAAATCCTGTTCCCAATTGAAAACAATTTATATTTCAATTATAGTAAATTTAATATTTAATAGTTGATCTAAATTTTATTTATTGATGTTTTGTGCAACGTTAGCGAAAAACAAAGTTAAATGTATTAAATTTACATATTATAATGTTTTTACATTTTCTTTCATATGATTCGTAATTTAATTTTTGTACAATATATGCATAATAATTTAGATTTTTAGGATTTACTAAAACAGATATATTAAAAATTGAATGCTTCCAAAAGTGCTATATATCAGAAATAAATAAAATTTTTAAGCTACAATATTTGAAATTTTGTCGATCTGTTTCAAATACCGTATTTCATTCACCCAGAACGAGTTGTAAATTTGGTAGTTTAGACTGGTTAAATTTTTACCGCATTGCAGCGTGAAACCTCTCTATAAACTAGGCCAATTGTCTTTTCACGAAGAAATAAATCCCTTTCATCACAGCGTGTCCATCTTCTTATTTATTCTTCTATTATATCGAAATTATTATTCTCCAAATGCACGAACCACTCAAAAATCTTATTTTTCTTATCCAAGTATTGATTTTCTTTGTCGAATTAAGCTTATAAAAGAGAAAGGAGAAAAAAATAGATATTTTTTTCTCCTTTCTCTTTTATCTGATTATGGTCACGCAATAAAAATCTTTCTTGTTTATATTTATCTTTTCTTTTTAAAATTTCTGTTGCATTTAAACAACGTGAACTAAATAATAGGTAACAAGCGTGTACTGCATTTTGAGGATCTAAGTTCGATGATCTAAAATATCGAAATATCCTGTCACATGTTATCGGATGTTACAGATGAAAGAATTGCATTTCAGTTAAGAACCTCCGTATTCCTGACGAATATGCAACATCATTCAAATTTGCACGTTATAATAATATATAATAATAGCTTATATTATGTAGTATGATCAACAATAATAATTATATCTTACTATTGCAATATACTGTAATTCAAATACATACCGAATTTTTTTACTATATATAAATGAAGCGCCATTGAGTACATAAGGAAAATGCCATATAGGCAAGCATTTTAAACCTATTCACTTTACAGCAAAGAAAATAAAACATTAGTTTCGATTGACGAATTATTGCTATATTTAACTTATTTTTCAAGGCAATCTCGTTCAAAATAATGACGTCAGGTTAAGTTTTCCTGCTTTTAATCCATTTATTTTGCAGACTCCGTAAATTTATAAATACTGTACAATACTCGATAGGCGTGTCTTTTAAGATGAATTGCATAATCAATCTGTCAAAAAAATTGTTTAAAAGTAAACTTTTTAATAATACAATCATTCTCGAGTAGATCTTTTATTATAAAACCTTGATGTTTTAAATTTATCAAAGCTTACGAAACTGTCAATTATACTATTGAAATAAAATTGCACAAAAGCTATAAAAGAATATAAAAACGAATAAAGAAAACGATTAAATGAGATAGAATCAAGCAATATTTTAAATTATGTACAGTATTTAACAATATTATATTGTTTATTTGGTTATAGTTTAGAAAATATTGAATTTATTCATAAATATGCGAGCTTTCGTACTGTATTATTCGTTCTTCAGAAAAGAAAAAATATTCTTCTATCTTCTGTATTATAATAAAAAAATACTCAATGCTATTAAATTAAGTCAAGGATTAAATTTTGATCCTTTTGAATTTTTTATTTCTCTTACAGAAAAAAGTATTTCTTAATATTGGAATAAAAAATGATTTTAAAAGATAAAAAATGGCCAACTTTAGATCCGAGGCGAGCGAGTTTATGAAAGGTCAAATGTTTTCGACCCTCTTCCATTCCAATTTGTATACAGTATATTCATTCGTCCGTATATTTATATGTCTGCATGATATCTTGTATAAATATCCGATCTGAATACAATTCAGATATTGTATATTATTGGATTAATATTATCAATAAAATAACGTGTTTATAGACAATATGTCTTTGAATAATTTTTGATCATAAACAATGATGCTGTCTTACTAGTTTGCTTTTTTTTCAGAAAAATTAAAATATAGAGCCATTGATTAATAAGTATATTATAATAATTACATAAAATGTAAAATATAATATTGTGTTTGTAATGAATTTCATTAAAATTAGATCAATACTGTATTAGGAAAAATTCAGATCATCAATTTATTGATCTTTGCAAACTTGTTTCATTTAATATCATTTTGTTCAGAACATAGTTATAATTGGAAGTCTATTATTTTTGAGATGCTTTAAAAAAATCCAATTTGTAATGAACTGTCTAAGAAATAAAAAGAAAAAGATTTATTTTAGAAAGAAACTACTTTTTATAAACAAAAGTTGTTCCAAAGAAAAAACTTTTTTTTCCTCTAGAGCCATAAAGATAGAACACTGATTTATACTGTGTTAATTTTTAAACAAAACAATTTGATTCAATCAATAAATAGAAAAATAAATTTTCAATGCACATTTTTCGAATTTTGAAAAACAATTATCGTCAAAATAAAAAAAGAATTATTATTATAGGACCACTGATTTACTCTAGTTATAAATCTAAAAATAAAGATCCCAAACTGGGCAAAATGGTAGATTACCTGCTAGGCGTATCACGTTGCTTTTAATAATTCTCCATCTCAATATTACGCAATCACGTGTTACGGACGGACATCCATCTTCCAGAAGAGTTTTCTCGGGTAATGACGTCATCATCTAATCTACATAAGTTTTACAATAATAAATTCTACAATGTTTATTTGAATTTATATTTTAAAGGGAATTTTAAAAAACAATGAATATTAATTTATCATTTTTCTCTACTTTTTGTTTCGTGGAATTAATCGATTTGGCAAGTGAGTGGCTCAGTTACAAATGATATCCTATTTGTGAAAAAATAAAAACCTTTGGATGTAATGACAATGCCATAGTGATGTTATACATTGGAACTTTTATAACTTCACACACTGACATTTTGTGATATCATCCATTGTACATTGTAATGATATGAAGAAGTGATGATGTTCTAGACATGTATGATTGTTATATTCCGTTCTTGATTATTAAATTTATCCTAAATTACTTAAAATATTACAAACTGAAGCACTTTACATAGTTGGTATGTTGGATTCTAATCTTGTATTTTTTGTTGAAGATGGTTATTAAACTAATCGAAAGTACTCCGAATAAACGATTTTTATGCAACTAACTGCTTAAATTAAAGTGCTTCAGTTTGTAATATTTTAACACTGTTATTTTATGACTCCATCCACTGCTCTTTCATACATCAAGCTATTGTGACGTCATTGCTACATCACAGTGCAAAGAGGTAAACTGACCTATTCTGTTATTATTTTGTTATGCTCTTTTATTATTTATCATTATATTCAATATTATTTAATGTATTATATTTTTTGTTTAAGAGTTGACTTACTTCCACATTCTCCATCTCAATATTACGCAATCACGTGTTACGGACGGACATCCATCTTCCAGAAGAGCTTTCTCGGGTAATGACGTCATCATCTAATCTACATAAGTTTTACCACTGATCCGATATGAGAATATAAGAATGATCCCGTATTGATGTTTTATTCAATAAATAAATTGTAAAGAGGATGACATGAATGAATTACTCTGTAAGCTAAAAAATTTAAACATGTTACATATATTTATGTAAATGAAGCAACACAGGACTGTACATCACTTGGATATAAAAGCCGATGCAACCAACAACTCGAGGAGGTGTTGTATCAACATAAGGTTGGCTAAATGACATTAGAATTCTTGTAAAGGTCTACAATTGTTTGAAGTTTGTATCGGTGGTGGAGGTAGTAGATTTTAGCAGTATTTAAAGTTTCTTTCTTGTGAATAATTGATTGTTGATATTTGAGTTGGATTAAACAAGTTTTGTTGATTAATTGATTGTTACTTTATTATAGTTTCAATAAAGCATTTATTAACACTTTTTGTAAGTGTTTTGGAGAATTTATTCTAATTATTAGTATAAGTTTCTAACATTGTTTTGTTGTTTGTATATCTAACACTTAATCAGTACTTTTAGTTGTAAGTTCCGATTTCCGGTTTTGTTTCGTTGGTCAGACGTTATATTGTTGTTTAGATTATTGTGAAGTTAATTATTTTTAAGTTTGAATTTAGTTAAAGACCTGTGCTCAGGCCGAACTCTGGATTGCAGAGTCGTTAGATAGTATTGATATCCGTTAAAATTTGTGACTTTGCAACAGTAATGCCACATATTCTATCATTTTGTGATATCATCCATCACTACTTCATATATTGGAAATGTTGTGATGTTATTACTATGACACATTGATGTCACATGCTGATGGCATTTTGGGATATTTATTATCCACTGTTACATCATACTTTTTCTTCATGTAAATCTTAGATACCTTTTCTTCAAGTAGATATACATTTTTACAATTATATGCATTGAGAAAATTTAGTCCATGCAACTTCTTTCATTCCTGAAACTACACTGCACACTCCATATGTTGATATATTTTGTTATTATTACTTTATCATCATCAACAATTGCAACGTCAACAATAGTCAGAACAACAGGTTGAAGAATTTAAACACATATTTTAAATTATGACCTCAAAGTATTCCATCCCTGGAGCAATTTTGACCCAGAGTATTGTGGGGAAAAATCACTCTGCAACATCTAGTTGCAGAGTGAAACAGTATGGGAACCTAACTGGAACAACCTAAATATAAGCAAGATAGAAAGAAAAACCCCAAATATGCCTTCCCTTTGGGGCAATTTTGATTTTTGTCCCTATGATCACAGCTGCTGAGAGTTTTGTCATGGGCCAGGCATTAAAAAAGGACCCAACCGTTGGACTACAACGTGTCACATAATGTGTCCAATAGTTTGTAGGCCGCTACCAATGCATATTGTCTACCACCAAAAGCAGTTGTGACAAAATTATCATTGGTCAAAATAAAGTACACTGACGGAAAAAAAAATCCCAACACCAAGAAAGACTTGTGTTAGATAAACAAAATTTGGTAGGCGTGTTTATACATCTGAATTGTAAATAATGTAAATATGTTTTTATCTAGTTTTCTTTATAATAAATTTATTTTTTCTTGCAATTTTGTCATTTTTAATTACATCGCGATTAATCCGGATTTATCTGCACGACCCTGTATATATCCCTTGACTGTCCTTGATGTATATAATGCAACAAATGTTCTGAATTAAGTCTAGAGAATTATGGCAAACTAACTAAAATACAAGTTTCAGAAAGGATAAAATTAACCCACCAGAAATAATTTTATTGTTTCTGAAACTGTATAATATTTATGACAAATATTAAACAATTAAAATATCAAATTATAGCTAAAATTTTAGCACTGCAGCATAGAAATATTAAAAGCAACAATACATATTATTATTATTATTATTATGTTTATGAAATGTTTATTATTTATAGATAAGAGTATCACCAACTTTCTGTGGCCCAAGAATTAAGTGGAAATTTTTACATTGGAATTAATAATAATTAGATTTTCATTTTGAAAATTTCATCTATTGAAGTTTTTAAAGAATGATTAGGCCTCATAAAATAAGGATATCAATACCTGAAAAATCTAAAATCAGCTCTAGAAGCAAGTAATTCACACAGATTTATTTCTGCAGATAGTGTAGCACTGAAGAGGGACTAAAGAGAGTCCGAAAACGTTTAAATTAAAAAAAAAAATAATGCAGAAATAAATCTGTGTGAATTACTTGCTTCTAGAGCTGATTTTGAGATTTTTGAGGTTTGAAGAAAAGCAAGTTGTGTTCTATTTATTTATAAGTTTAAACATTATATCAATAATTTTGAATGTATATTAATATTTTAATTAATATTTGTAATAGTAATAATATATACAATTTATATATTTTTTTTCAGAAATTAATTTGTAAAACAACTTTTCAGAACTAAAGCTGTGGACATTCTGAAACTAATAATACATAATTAACCAATTTGAGAATGTTAGTGTCAAACTAATCGGATAAGTAAAGAGACAAACTAAGCACTATGCAGAAATAGATCTTTATTTCAGAAAGAAAGATTAGCTGATGAAGACCTGTTGAGAAAGGTTGAAAGCGTTCTTTCTGAAATAAAGATCTATTTCTGCATAGTGCTTAGTTTGTCTCTTAACTTTTCAGAAATTATTTGCCAGGCATAAACCTACTTTGTTTTGAAATTGTACAAGATATTGCTATTACAATAAACACTTATTAATTGTTCATATAAATAAGCATTTATTGCTATAACAGCATCTTTAAATTTTCTTTTTTATTCAAAACTTTCAAACAATGTTACTCCCATACTATACATTAATGATGCTTAACTGCATTGAGAAAAAATGTGTATAATTACAATAAATAAATATTATGATTTAGTTGAATACAAGAAACAAAACTAAATATTTACTTCTTATGAATCAAATAATATAGGTCTGTTTCTTGGATATACTATGAACAAAATTAGTTTATTCAAAAAACATATTTTATATGAAAAAAGTGTTCTAAAAATCCAAAAAGTATTTACTGTTGATGTTATTAATAGCTTGTAGAGCTACTTTACTGTCGGTAAATTCCTTGAAATTTGTTGAATTTTATAAATTGGAAAGCTCTTAGAATACCATAAAGTTCTGCTTGTAAAATAGTACAATATGAACTAAGTTTAAAGTAGCCTTGATATAGAATAGTGTCGTTTACATTGAAAACAATTGAAAACATGTAAACCGAGCAATGTATAAAAGTAATGCTCACATGTCTAGTACAGTGGTTCTCCCTTGGCTTTTAGTAAATTATCCAGTACCCCATGTGCATGCACAGAGGTTGCAGATGCTGTGAAGGTGATCCTCGAGGGGCACCGATCTGACAATTTCATTAGTTATCTTGAATGTTAACTGAGCAATTTGAGTTATTGGACCTTACAGTGAGAAAAAAGTCTATGTAATCTCATTGGAACAGCCTGGAAATGTTCATAACAATTATTTTTGAAATATAATAATAGCATAATATACTTCTGAAATGTTATCTCGCAACCCTGGTTGGAAACCACTGGTCTAATAGGTCATATCAGCCCCCTGTCACTCCTGTTCAAGCTTATACAGTGGTGCCTCGCAATTCGACATTTGATTCTCGCAGGTTGGCGCATGTGCATGCATGGAATTGTGTGATGTCATTTGCTATTTGTCAGTTCTTTTTGAGCTACTTTGGTGTTTGCCCATCTTGTTTGTTAATTTTCAATTTTGCATTTTTCAGAAAGTAAAAAATTTATAATTATTAGTTATTTTTTTAAAGTATGGGTTCAAAGAGAACTGACCAGAGGAATAATTCCGAAAAGAACAAAACCTGATTGAGCAAAGAAATATGTAGATAAAGTGCAGAAAGGTAGAACAATTAAAATGTAACTCGAGTATGGCATTCATAGGACAACTGTGGCAATGTTTTGCAACACAGATAGAAAATTATGGGTGCTAGGGTGTCTGCTCTCATTCCAACATCCAAGGGTTGGGTGTCTGCTGGAAGACTTCATTCCAACATCCAATAATAAATTGTGTAGTCTGCTGGAAGACTTCATTCCAACATCTAAGGGCTAATAAATTATGTGTGAATAGTGTATTTTGTAATTTAGTGTGTTATACAATAGTAAAACACATAATAGTGTATTTTATAATTTAGTGTGTTATACAATAGTAAAACACATATCTTCAATCCAACATCCAAGGGCTAATAAATTATGTGTTGTGTATAAAATAGTATTCCAACATTTAAGGGCTAATAAATTGTGTTTTGTGTATAAAATAGCATCATTCCAACAACCAAGGGCTAATAAATTGTGTGTGTTGTATATAAATTAGTGAATTTTGTTCCGATCTTGTGTGTTGTGTATAAAATAGTGTATTTTGTAATTTAGTTTGTTAGGTGTCTGCTGGAAGACTTCATTCCAACATCCAATAAATAAATTGTGTGATGTGTATAAAATAGTGTATTTTGTAATTTAGTTTGTTATAAAATAGTAAAACACATGTAACAAAGTAATAATATAGTGTATCTCTCTCACCTCACTTGTTAGGGGAGTGGGAAAGGCGATAACGAATTAATCTATTTTACATAGTCTTCTTATATGGGAAATGCCTGCAATTCGACAGTTAAATAATATATTGTATCTCTCTCACTCACTAGTTAGGGGAGTGAGATGGGGGTCCAACAACGAATTAATCTATTTTACATAATCTTATATGGGAAATATTGTCCCGCAAGTCGACAAAATTAATCTATTTTACATAGTCTTATATGGAAAATATTGTCCCACAATATGACAATTTCTCAATTCGACATTACTTCGGCAACGGATTAGTGTCGAATTGTGAGGCACCACTGTATCTGCAAATCTGATGATATTAGTTGACTGAAGTTTGCAAATTTAGCATTTTTGAGTGTGATTCCAAACATTAGTCATTTATATCTAAAGTAATCTATATGGATGGTTATTATTAAATATTTCCTCGAGCTTTTGATTACTTCCTTTTGTAGGTAGGCATTCTTTAAATCGATCACAGAGTAGCTTTCTCCACTTGCAATTTTTGTCATCTCTTCAAAACTGGGCATGAGATGTTGGTTGGTGATTAAATTTGAATTTATTGCTGCTCGAAAATCACCACAAATTCTGACCACACCATTTCCTTTATTTATATTAACTGTGGGTGTCACCCATTCAAGTGGTTATGGAATATAGTTATGGAAGGGTTGACCGGTTCTATAATCCTTCTTCAACTAAGTGTTGTATTTTCTTTTCTATCGGTTTCTTTAATGCAAACGAGATTTGCCTTGCTGTCAGGGCTATTGGCATTGCTTCCAGTTTTAGGTGTATTTTTGCTTGAAATTTTCAGATTTTCCCGGTTTTCTTTTCAAATATTGTCAAGAATTCCTCCACTAGTTTGTTTATGTCTCTAGAATTTCCCCCATTCTCTTCTCTCTCCTCTGCCTCCAATTTTTTTATCTTATGTACTCCTGGTGGGAGTTTCATCCCGAATGCTTCAATCCATGGTAACCCAAATAAGGACACACCATTTTCTTTTACTATGACGAATTTCAGTTCTTTTTGTTTGGCCTCTATGCATTACCTTGCTTTTCCTTCTCCCAGCATCGTTAGAGCTTTCCCTCCATATCCTACTAAATTTTCTGTTGGTTTTAATTCTGGTCTTCCCAACCTTCTCCAGTTTTTCTCTCCCATCACCGTTTGTGAGGCTCCTATGTCAAAATCCATTTTCATAAGGTGACCATTGATCTCTACTTCAATTTGTCAAATGCTTCCTTTTTTGATATAGTTTATATGGCTTAACTTGTCCTCTCCTTCCTCCTCTGTCATCCATTCCATGTCATCGTCGTCGTCTGTGTCTACTTTGATTAATCTCACTGGTTTTATTCTGGGTTCAGCCCTATTCCTTATTCCCTTCTTTCTCTGGCATTTCCTTTCATAATGTCCATATTGACTGCATTGGTTGCATTTAGCGTTTCTGGCCCAACATTCTCTTTCATCGGCATGCTTACTTCTATCATAGTGTTTGCATTCTTCCTCCACCTTCTGTTGTCTTTTCAGTTTTCGCAGTTCATATCTTGAATATTTCGACTGTTGAATGGCCTGAACAGTTTCTTCCTTACCTTGTCTTACTTCTTGTTCTGCTCTTTCCATTATGTGCACAAGATCAAACACTTTGTTAAGACTCACTGGACTGTCCTCATTTCCTTTCCATCAGGCCATCGCTGTCGCACTTCTACTTCAAATTTCAGATAATTTATTTTTACCGTAAATTGATCCCTTAGTCTTTCATCTACATTCGTTCCATAATCACAAGCGCTAATCAGTTCTCGCAGTCAGTTTGCGAATTGTGTGAATGTTTCATTTTCCTCTCTGGTCGCTTTTTCAAATGCAAAACATGCTGTGAAAATTGTTAATGTCATTTTATATAGCTTCTGGATCGCCGCTGTAATTTCGTTATAGTGTTTTTTGTTCACATCACATGGATAAAAGTTATTTCGGATAGTGGTTCTGATCCTACATAGGCCAGCAAAAGAGTCCTCCTTGCTGCTGTTGCATTTATTCCATTCCCTCTGAGTCCCTTCAATCGGTACATCTGTTTAAATTACAAAATGTAGACATCCCAGTTCGTTTTCTTCTTGTCAAACGCTTTGAACTGAAATCACTCCATTTTCTTCTCGATCATTTCTTGATCGTCGGTTGCCATCTCTGTCTTTCTTTCAAGTCCCTGTTTGGGTGCCAATTATGTAGTATCTGTGATAATCATTCACTACACAACCTTTGTTACAAGTCAACTTTATTTGTCTCACTCAATTACAGTCCTTACACTTGTAGTTGACAACCCCCACTAAGTACTGCCAGTCAACTGGCTCTCACCACATCAACAATCTCCCCTAATTCCCCGCACATGCACCTGCGTCTGTTTTCCTACTTTCCCCATCGTGTCATTTATCACTAGTTGACAGTCTGTGTTGGTTCTGATCATCTTACATAGATCAATGGAAAATCATAGCTGACAACTTAATATGCCATATAGTATATTAACTATTACTATTAAACATTAATTACAATGTCTTTCACATATCACATTACAACATCATAGGATGACATACCAAAATGTCAATTTTGGTATGTCATCTTAATTGTACCTTTATTGACTTTATTATACTTAGTTTTCCCTTTTAAATATTTTGATGTTCTCAATAGTTTTTCACTTTCACTGAATTTTCTAGAGATTTCATTAATCTTGCATTATCCCAATTCATAGAAATAATAAGATTACTCTTTGTGCAAGGGCCATTTTCTGTAATTTATTCTCAGCATTTTTTGTGTTTATTAAGATGTTTAGATATATTTCTATTTGTATACTTTATGCACTAGACATACTTCCCCCAGCGGTTATTTTTTGAATTAACTGCCAAATTAATAATTATTTTAAATTTACGCTACATAAATGTAAAATAATTATTAATTTGGCTAACTGCCAAATCAATAATTATTTTAAATTATTAATTTGGCAGTTAATTCAAAAATAAACCGCTGGGGGAAGTTTGGCTAGTTTAGAATCATTTGAATTGCGTAAATTCCCTAGTAAAATGAAGATTATGATTACTTTATGCACATTTTGTCAGCAGAAAAAACTCTATTCCATAGAGAGATTCCATATATAGTACAGGTTTTTTATACAATTTCAGTTTCATCTTTATTGTTTTTCAACATGTTAAATATTATATTCCTCTTACTAAATACTAATGATTTCCCTGATATTTTTTCTAACTGTTTAAGAAATTTTAATATAGCATTATTAATCTCTACTATGTATCACAAAACTTTATCTTTTTGTGAATCTTCTTCTTAGATTTTTTACTCTTTCTTTTTCTAATTTTCCCAAAGATTCCAGAATAGCATTTCTTGAGCATCCATATTTCCACCTGTTGCAGAATCCATTTTAGCTCTTAGTTGATCTTTTCCTAAATTTGGTTAACACTTTTTAAAAGTATCATTGAAGGTTGTTATCTTAAACTCCAGGAGAATTCCTAATAAATAGTTGGGTGTACATGTCTTTATTATATACCTTGTATTATAATCACCAGGGCTGCCGTTATGCACAGGCTGAGCAGGCCCCTGCCTGTAGCATCAAATTAACAAAGGTGGCAAAATGATGATTTTCATTTATTTTATTTTTTTCTATTTTCGTTTCATTTACTTTAATTATACATTATCACGGCATCTAGAGCAACCAATAAAAATAAAATGACAGATGAAGAAGAGGCACTTTTTGAAATATAGTTTTTCTTTTTTATTAGAATGTGTTTATTGTTTGTTATTTATATCATTATACTATCTATCATTTCATTATTACTTTAAATTTACTACTGGTATTATCTTGTAAAGCCAAATGTAATGTATTTCGATATGTGTAGCTGTAGGCTTAATGGTCCAAAATACACTGCATTTTTTTAGACAAAATAAATATTTTTTCCACATCGAAAATTTAAGTTTGTTTTTTGCGTCTGATAAGAAACAATTCTCCTTAACGTCCTATACTTTATTTCACGTAAGAAAATAGCAGATGGCACTTGAGAGCTGAGCATTTTTACATGCATTAAATACATAATTTAAATTCATGAAACCAAAATTTGTCAATACTAAATATTTTTATCTGTAAAAATGTACAATACTTGAATATTAAAAATTACAAAGTCGAAATCAAAACATGGTTAAATATAATTTAATTTTGTCAGTTTTATTTCATAACTGACAAGCTGACAGGTGATATTTCTTTTCGTAGATGCCAGAATTTATAACCGTATCTAATACCATGCTATTTTCTTACGTGAAATGAAGTATAGTAAGGGCGCCAAAAAAAATTGCCTGTAGCGCTGAAATGTCTAGCGGCGGCCCTGATAATCACTGTTTACTATAATAATTTTTATGTATAAATAATTGATTTTTCAAATCATTCTATTTTTGTTTAACATTGGGCTGAAAAATACTCTTTCTTCAAAACACATCCTATTCAAAGTAGTTTTCTTTTATTATTAAATATCATCTATGTATGTCTTATAAAGTTTAACTTCTTTTTCTAAAGATGTTATAATTTCCCTTTGTTTCTTTTAGACAATCAATTCTGCTAGTACCTCTGCTAATGGGTTACCTATAGGAACTCCTCTTTTTTGTAAATAATATTAAATAGTATTTTCTGCCAAACCTGAAATATAGGCATACCTCACTTTATGGCACTTTGCTAATACAGCACTTCTCAATTATACTCCATGTTTTTATTTTATATCTCAAAAATTATCTGCAAAATATGTATTTTGTCAAAATTACTACATAAATTAACACATAAATGGGCCAGATTTGGAGCCATCTTTATAAACTGAAGATGTGAGACCTGGAATTGAATCTGGATTCTCAAGGTGATATGTGAATGATTAACAATGCAGTAATCTGGCCAAGTTTTTTATGTCTAGTGCTATTTTGCATTTAATTAAATATAATATGAATATGCTTTTAGGCTTTTATATGCATTAGCAAATGAAAAAAAGCTGTAATTCACTTTACAACAAAATTTGCTTTACAGATGTGGTCTGGAATATAACTGCTGCAATAATGTCTGTAATGTGTGTTACCAACTGACAAATATCTATGATAGTTTTTAGGTCAGTTTCTGAAGTTGATAATTGTGCCAATAAATTACAAAATAAATTTATTTATTTCCAATGAGAAATATTATCATAATAATGTGAACTATATAACTATTAATCATTATTATGACAACAGTTGCTATTAACTCAATGCAACTTTTGCCATAATAATGATAAACTTGTTAATGTTCATTTGATCTAAAGTTTTATACTTTTCTGTTTTGATTTAATCTTTAATGTTATTATATACAGGGTGGAAGAAAAGTCTCTGCCTCTCCAAATAATTTGATAACTATTATACATTCAAAAATCCAATTCTGTTAATGCCAATAAATAGGAAGTCATGGTTAGCCTACCTGAAAGTGATCTTCAAATCAGCTGATTATATAAATGAGGATAGTTGCAAATCCTATCTCATAAACCATAACAGATAGGGAAAAATTTCCTATTACAAACTTGTTCAGCACTTAATTCTGAACACTTTAAAAAACTTCATCAAAACATGGATGAATAATTCAACCAAAAATGAAACACTTAGAATTATCATACATCAATTCCTTGAAATGCCCAAGATTAGTTTGCTCCAAACAGCAATTGATGAGGCCACAATAACTTTCTTTCTTGCATAATAACAGTAGAGAATCTTCAAGACTGCATCATCACTGTTTGTGCAGAGATTTTTACTGACACTCAAGGCTGTGATGAACTCCATCTAACATCATGCTCAACTGTACTTGGATGCTGGTAGAAGACATTTTGAGCACATCCTTGATTAGTTTTTGCTTTTTGATTAGATTCTGTGTTTTCAATTTATTGATTTGGGGTGTTATGTTTTGGTATTAGTTTGTTATTTACATGTCAGAAATAATGCAAAGTCGCGGATTAGAACGAATGCAATAATTCCAATTATAAGCTAAACCTAAGAGCTAGCGACTCTGCAAATTCCAGAGTTCGGCCTGAGCTCAGGTCTTTTTCTAAGTTCTAACTTAATACTAAGTAATTATAAAACAATCTAACAACAACGTAATGTCTAACTGAGAAACGAAACTAAATATCGGAATTTATAGGATAGAGCACCAGCGAAACAAGAAAATTGTCATAATTGTTCCGGCTACATAATTTGCGCCTGCGCGAACTGCTGTTACCGTGCACATACAGCACTTCTGTGAATTTTAGAACAACAATTCAGGTAGATTTGTGTTCATACTGTATTTGTGTCAATTCGAAAATGAGTTTTATAATACTTCTGGGAAACGTAAATCTTTTAGTATTAAAGATAAAATGGATATTTTAACGGAATACGATAATCATGTTGGAACACGGTCAGAGCTTGCACAGATATTCGGACTATCTGTCTCAACTTTGAATACCATAATAAAAAGTCGGGATGAAATAGAAAAGGGTGTTATGCACAATGTGGACCTCTTTCTATAAAACGCAAATATCTTAAAAAATCGCCTTTAGACAAATTAGAATATATTCATGAAGTACCGAAAACAACATTTTTTGAAGCTCAAAGGAACTGAATCAGCAAGAAATGGTAGGATTCTAGTTTAGCCATAGCACGCGGATCTATACATTAGAGAATTGAAGATTCGCCGCCCACCGACTGATGTATAAAATATGACTCGACAATTCCGTTGTATTAAAGATTCACTCCAAAACTATCTGGGCTATCAAGATATTTTTATTAGAATCTATAATATAATCAAAAACTAAGAATATAATTTCGAGTCGACGGTCGCTTATTATATCCGAGTGCTATGGTTAAACTAGAATCTTGCCAAGAAATTTTTTATTGGCAAACAACATAAATGAAAATACAGGTATTATTCTGAAATGTAATGAAATAATAAATAAACTTTATAAAGCCAGAACAACGAAGAAAAAACAGCAAACATTGAAAAAGTGGTTGGAAAGTAATACAGTATGTACTGTAAAACATTCATGAAAGGCAACCAAGTCTTTTAAGGTTGTATGATTATTTTTTAAGTTAATCGGATATTTAACAATCAAGCCGATGTTAAGATCCAAAAATGTTACTGTATATCAGCGTTTCTCAAACTATGGGTCGCGACCCCAAATGGGGTCGCGAAGCGAAATGCTGGGGTCGCAAAAATTAAATTCAAATACTTGAATTTCAGTTTATATGTAATTTCACAAACGCCCAATATTTAACGTATGACAACATATGAATTTTCAGTGTAGTTGGCTGATTGTGTTTATCTTAATAAGTATGTAAATGATTTATGTACTTGTATGTTTTATTTCGTATTTAATACCTGGGGTCGCGAAAAATCTCGTAATTAAAAATGGGGTCGTGAATGAAAAAAGTTTCAGAAACGCTGCTGTATATCCTTATTACGCTCCTCCTCTAACATAAAAGAAATATTGTAATGTTAATTTAAATTAAATGTTTAAAAATTTGATCACAAAACAGCTTCCTTGATTTTACACTTTCTTCAATTTTCCATACTTTTCATTCGGTCCCTAGAAAAACGTAAAATAGGGGTTCAACTGTATATAGTTTATATATAATATATGGCGGCAAACAAATACGGTATTAAACATATTAGAATTTAAAAAAAATAAATCTGTAAATATCATACTCATAATTACCAATATTCAAAATTTAAAAAATGATATTAGAGCGTATTATCCACAGATTTCTATTTTCTACTAGATAGCCTGGTGCTTTTGTTTTCCCTTTCTAAATCTGAGGCTAGCAATGCAGTGAAGCTACTGTCATTGGTTGATGTAAACTACTCTCATTGGCTACTGTGAGCTTCAGAAACGAATATATAAAATAATTTATTTATATTTTTTATTATATTTATTTATATAATTATTATATTATATTATTATATAATTATTATAT
>AYEL01090338.1:0-15633 GCA_000484575.1 Olivierus martensii | reverse complement strand
TATATATATATATATATACATTTTGTTAAATTATTTATTCTATAAATATTTCTAGTTTTCACTTATATATCAGTACTTCGTATGTTGCTGTTATGCTTAGATAACTAGTTATTTAAGATCAATGAATCAATCACATAACCGTTTCCATTGCTCTATTTTTCGTTTTTCTGAAATTTGATACAAAATCGAATCATTATTACGTGATTAATATAATAATAATTCAGTTTCAATTATTTTCAATAGATTTAATCCTCTGGTTGACCCCAACAATACAGTCCATACGAATTTCATTCAAATCATATTTCTTTTGTACAAGATATTGCTTTATTTCGCGCAATGCATTTTTTACATCAATACTATTGATCCTACATTGATCATTTTCAACCAGCTTGATTCTCTAGTATATCCTAATAACATATGTGAATTTTATTCAAATCGAATAATATTTATGCGAGTTATTCCGCAGATGGAAGAGAGATAGGCTGATGGACAGCAAATTTAATTTATATAAATTATAATTTATTCCCTTTTGGAACAAAAAGAGTCAAAAATACTTATGCTGAACATATGAAATTCTGCTTATATTACAAAATGTTGAGTAAAAAATTATAGCACTATTTAGATCAGGGGTGGGCAACCATTTTTTTGTAGGGGCCGTATAGAAAAATTTATGGTGGGCCACGAGCCAAAACAAAAACAATTGATAATAGTATTTATTTTTAAAAAAAAGAGAAGGTACAGATATGTAAGTATACATAGCGTTGGTATTAGATATAATAAAATAATGTGGCCCGCGAGCCGGAGTTTGCCCACCCCTAATTTAGATATTTAAACTGTCAGTTTAAATGCCTAAATACTGCTGTGATTTGTTATTTATGCTGTATTTGAGCTCGAATTCTAAAACCATTTGTTTTTAAAATGAAAATCAATTTTTTCAGTTTTATTAATTTATTTTATTATAATGTATATAGTCGTATACAATATATATTCATTACATTTTTATAAATAAATGAGGAAAATACTCGTGATATATCAAGTCTAGAAAAATGTGTCGAAATTTTTAAATCGATAAAAATATTAATAAATTATTAAGGAAGTTCTATATCCAGTAATAATTATCCAATGTTTACTACGATAAAAATATTAATAAATTATTAAGGAAGTTCTATATCCAGTAATAATTATCCAATGCTTACTATGGATATATTTATTCCTTCCGTGTTGCAGATAAGTTTCAATATTTGACGAGTTACATCATCAATTTTATTTACACTGGAAATTTCGGTTATAAAATAAAATGAAGAGAAATTTTGCTCAGTTCACTCGCCATAATGAAATTTATTTGGAACTTTCGTTTTCTGACGTAATACCATCCTGCAGGTAGAATTTGATGTGGCAAATGTTTTTTCAAACCATAAAGATACCATCTAAAAGTAATAAATCATTGCAAGTCAATAGAAACTGATAGAAAAAGGTTTATAATAAAGATATGTAAAAAAATAAGACAGAATTAACTGTTATAAGTAACCATTATCAGATAATTACTCTACAATAATTTTTTCTTGGTGTTGGGATTTTTTTTTCCGTCAGTGTATTTATTCCTTCCGTGTTGCAGATAAGTTTCGATATTTGACGAGTTATATCATCAATTTTATTTACACTGGAAATTTCGGTTATAAAATAAAATGAAGAGAAATTTTGCTCAGTTCACTCGCCATAATGAAATTTATTTGGAACTTTCGTTTTCTGACGTAATACCATCCTGCAGGTAGAATTTGATGTGGCAAATGTTTTTTCAAACCATAAAGATACCATCTAAAAGTAATAAATCATTGCAAGTCAATAGAAACTGATAGAAAAAGGTTTATAATAAAGATATGTAAAAAAATAAGATAAGACAGAATTAACTGTTATAAGTAACCATTATCAGATGTTGCAGGAATTAGGTACTTCGGCACCCAATATAAAGAAAACAAAATGGGCCCCTAGTATAGAAATTACTACTAAGGGCGCATTTCAACATATTTCAAGTATTGAATGCATAATAGTGTTGAAATATCTACATTTGAATTCAACATTTGAAGTAAGTAGAGCGGAGAGAGAAAAATGCGAAAAGATACTAGACGATAATTGAGGCGAGCTATCAAATTCTGTTGCGACCATGGTTACGACATAATATGTTACGCGATATTTTATTAAGAGCCGTTATAAAACGCAAAATTATGTGGCACTAAGTAAAACTTTATGGATTTACGGCGCTAACGTAACACTAACGATAGATAATAAAAAATTTCAAAATAAATAGTAACTTCTAGTAAGTTACGTCCCCTTAATTTGACCTCAAGTTGGCCGGCATAGAAGAATCCTTAACACTCGTAATTACGCGGCACAATGTCAAAACTTTTGAGAACTCGTGGCACTAATACATTAATGATTGACATAGATAATAAAAAATTTCAAAATAAATAGTAACTTCTAGTAAGTTACGTCCCCTTAATTTAACCTCAAGTTGGCCGACCTAGAAGAATCCTTAACACTCGTAATTACGCGGCACAATGTCAAAATTTTTGAGAACTCGTGGCACTAATACATTAATGATTGACTATAAATTTTTAAGAATTTTAAGAGCAGATCTGCCCAGCTTAACATACATCTGTTAACCTTCACGAATATGCTCCCAAATTTTGATCAATGTATTTAAAATTTATACTTTTAGCAGCAGCATTTTTCCTCCGATTCTCGCATATTATTCGATTAGCGCGAGAAATTCGGGGAACGAATTATTCGCGCTAATCGAGGCCTACCTGTATTTAAAATTTATACTTTTAGCAGCAGCAATTTTCCTCCGATTCTCGCATATTGTTTGTAACAATTCATTCTAGTCTTATTATTAACATTCTTTTTTATATAACTAATAATTTTTATATAATAGTTTTGTTTGATAATCAAAATTCATAATTTTTAATCATTTAGGCGATGATTCATCATACTGTATATTAAAAAAAAAAATGTTTTCAAAAGTGTCATATTCATTATTTAAAAATATTTTTTACTCAGAAAAGCGATTAGTAAACAACAGGAATGACTTCGGTAAATGTATGAACTATGATCCCATATTTACGCTGGGGGCGAGGCTGTGCTCAGGGTTTTGTGCGCTGCGAGTCACGTGTGCTCCATGCACTTCGTGCGTGGTGTTCGTGAACCGAAGCATCGTTCGTTTTTTTACTCAGAAAAGCGATTAGTAAACAACAGGAATGACTTCGGTAAATGTATGAACGATGTTTGATCCCATATTTACGAAATACAGGTATAAATTGTTTCAGAAGAATGTCGAACCAGCAACAATGATAAAGCTTAATAATTATGTCAAATGATTTAAAATATGAATTTTGACTATTTTTGTATTTATCTTTATCGATATGACGAAAAAATGAAATGACAGTTGTCTCATTATCCATAATCCCTATTATTATTGAAATAACTAAAAAATATATCAATCTTAAGTACAGTATTATATTAAAATACAATTTATATACTGTAATTTCTGTTTGGAATTATATAATTGTTATTTTCAGAATAAAAATCATTAAGAGCATTATAAAAAAGAGTTAATTTAACCATCCATTCTGAATGTCTAATTCAATAAATTAAGATTAGATATATATTCAATTGAAGGATCACGCGTTGATGAGTAATGTAACGTATCACATTTTTTTTAATTTTCAATACTTTTTTAGCTTTGAGATTTTTTCATCTATTTTGCTTCCACTTAAATTGATTTACTATTCAATAAATTTAACAGGAATTTTTCTTAATGCTACTCTCTAATGAGTGATTATTATTAAGTATCTGACTGGTCACTCCAGGCTCTATCAAAGCCGGTCTATACTTGAAGAAGAATTAGAGTATACAGAGCAAGAATCAAGGGGCCTGGTCAAAGGAATTTTTCTTAATGCTACTCTCTAATGAGTGATTATTATTAAGTATCTGACTGGTCAGTCCAGGCTCTATCAAAGCCGGTCTATACTTGAAGAAGAATCAGAGTATAGAGAGCAAGAATCAACGGGCCTGGTCAGAATCCCTCAAATTTTTCAAGGGACTCTATCGCGGATCCTCTGAGTGTAAAGCAAAAATGTTTCCACGTGGCCAATATGGTCAACAATAAGTGATGTGAATAGATTGCGACTGCTTCATTTAATTTACTTTAATTTCACAATAAATATTGAGAAAATTGTCCATGTAGTATCAGAAAATGATAGAAATTATTATTTCAATAAATCAGTAGATTTTTTCTACTATGTATATAAAACATTTTTAATCAATCAAAATATTAAATGTATCAATTAATTTGTATTTTTAAGTTTATAAAATAAATAGTTTAAATTTATAGAATATCTCAACGAAGATAGATATCAATCCGAAATGGTTATCTTGCAAGATGCATTTTAAACAATGGGCAAAAAAAATCTGCAATGATTATAGCAACAATACTATATGTGCAATGAATAACTGACTGAGAAATAAGTATGCAGAAAATGTTCATTGAGATGATAAGGCTCAACTCACACGTACCACAACAGAACCACGCCACAAGTAGCGACAATATCGGCGACAAGTTTCGACAGTGGTTGAAGCCGACTTCAGTTAGCGGTCCGTCTGAGTTAGATTATGCGTTTCTGTAATAATATAACTCAGACGGACCGCTAACTGAAGTCGGCTTCAACCACTGTCGAAACTTGTGGCCGATATTGTCGTTACTTGTGACGTGGTTCTGTTGTGATACGTGTGAGTTGAGCCTAAGGTTCAACTCATACGTACCACAACAGAACCACGCCACAAGTAGCGACAGCGGTTGAAGCCGACTTCAGTTGTAGTCGAAATCAGCCACTCGCGAACCGCAAGCTGTGGTCGGTTGAAGTCCGTATCGACCTCAATGTGTAGTGGATACGTTATCGATCGACGGCTAGTGCTCGGGAAGTGGTTGGCTAAGCGCGGCCACTGACGACGACAATTTTGTGGATGATATCGGCCACAAGTTGCGACAGCGGTTGAAACCGACTTCAGTTAGTGGTCCGTGTGAGTTAGATTGCTGCGTTCTATATTAATATAATTATAATTCACGACCGTCCACAAACAGACTACCGTTTTGTAGTTGTGGCGTGGTTATGCTGTGGTACGTGTGAGTTGAGCCTTAGAGTTTACAATAATCTATTTTTCATTAAAACTCTGTATAACTTTCAATCAATAAACTTGATTCATAAATGTGTATAAAATATAGTTTTATTTAAGTTCTTATTGATTACAGTAAAGAAAAGTTTATTTTATAACAATACAGCATATTGAGTGCGACCAAAATTATAAGATTACATTTAAATTCATGCAAAACATTTCGCTCATAAAATTTTTGTAAGGTTTAATATTTTAATAAAGCATCCTATAAGAAGCAAGAGTACATGTTCTAATAGTTGTAGTTTTAACAAATATACTATAAAAGCATAATAATTAAAAACGAGAAAAAATATTATATAAAACGGTTATTTATTCGGAAAACTCGCATGCAAAGCCAGATTTTCCTTGTCCTTTTTTCTTCATATTTGGAAATACACCTTTTCAACGGGCAAGAATTTGATTTTTATACATGAAATTTTCGAATTCAAGAAAACAAAAATTTGTTTAAAATAAATTTTGGTAACGATTTTACAATATGAAAATTCCATTCTCATATTTTATAGATAACAAGAATATTGACAGTTTATATCGAAATGCTATAATTTATTGAACATTAAAGTCTGTTATATCGATGACAATCTAAATATACTGGATGTATCAGAAAAATGTATACTCATTATTTCCTGACTTATCATTCTTTAAACTTTCAAAGTCTGTTATATCGATGACAATCTAAATATACTGGATGTATCAGAAAAATGTATACTCTTCAAAAAACATTATTTCCTGACTTATCATTCTTTAAACTTTTATTTGTGAGATTTTGAAACACATTATAAATGCTGAAAAAAAAATCAAAGGCATTAGAGATCTTAAGACGCGAAATTTAAATCATCAGTGCCAATATTGTATTGCAAATATGTAATCCAAGCAGTATGTCGATCTGTTGTGCTTTATCATCAAGAATACATGGAAACTGGGACATTTTAACAATCAATACTTTGATGAAATATATATATATATATATTAATCATGTTGACAAACTGGTTTTGAACTGACTTTATGACCAGTTTAAAGTCTAAAATATGCTATTAACAAATTGCATAATAAAACAAAGATATAATCCTAGAGAAATTTTGTATTTAAAATATATCTGCAAATTACTTAAACCAGAATGGATCAACGATTTTAGATAACGAAAATCATCACTCCTGCACAATTTCATCCAGCTTCATTAATTTTTATAGTATTATCCAAAAGATGCTTTCTAAAAAAATTACTTTATCTGAAATTTGATACATGCAGATTAAATCACTTTTCCAATTGAGATGGTAATCCATTTAATTATTGCTATCTATATAATGATTAACATAATATTTAGGTGGATTTTGGAAAAATGGATATGGATCTGATGAATCCATATCCATTTCTTCCAAATAAATTTCCTCGGTCTCCGAAGATTAGTCCTTTAATATTTGGATTCAATGATATAATGAATGAATTTTTGTCTTCAGATCATATATAATATAATATCTATAATCCTGCCGTTTCTGACGGTAATTATAGCAAAGAAAGAACCTATTAATAGATTTGAATCTTGATAGATCCATTAATTCTAAACTACACTTGCATAAAAACTTTAGCAGTTACAGAGAAAAACATAAAAATTATGCTTCCACAAAATTATTTAATATAGAAACATATTACATTAATATATTAGAACGATCAAGAAAATATGAAGTCAACACATTAATTTAAATACACTACCCAAAATGCACTTAAAAATGTAATCCCAAAGAAAATACAGTACTGTATAGAAGTATACGAACATCTGTATAATTATAAAAATAAATTAGAAGTGTCCTCTATTTATTTATCTAGTTGATAAATAAATAAAGGATTCGAAAAGTGAAGATATTTTTAATGTCAAATGAAATACTGTATTAAGTACCGATTGCTAGCGAAACTATTAGGAGAAAATTCATATTAGTTTTAAAAATAGAACAAATATATTTGGAAGTTTCAGAACTCTAAAATCCTTAGCTACTTAGTACCTCAGGATTATAATTAGAAAAGAAATCAAAGTTTGATTTTATCTAGATCTGAATTTCAGTTACTCTTATCTTTGATTTGGTTTACTCAGTATCTTCAAACTGCAAAACTGTTATGATACTATCAGTTCTTCAAACAAAATAACTGATAGTATCATGACTGGATTTTTTACATGGATGGAGTATAAATTTAATATTCTATATTTCAAGGACAAATAGTATATGTATATGACTAAATCTATATATTCGAGTGAACATATATAATCTACTAAATGTATAGGCTATATAAATAATTCTGCATACCTAAATAATTCTATTAAGCCATTTAATACATGAATTGAAATTCAATCTTTTAATTAAGCTACTTTTTAATTCATTCTAGATTTAGGTTATTCAAAAAAAGCAAATAACTTATACGGTGTATTGAAATACTGTAATTATCATATTGCAATGCTATCTTTGCATTCCATTAATTTTTTATATTCAAATTAAATTCAATAACAACAAAATTATTATTATTCTATATGATTTTTATGATGAAATGTAAATAATATACTTTTATTTTAAATTTTATAAAAGCATTTTAGATAAATTATGTTCAAACCAAATTTAAAATTGAATGATGAGAAAACCCATCAAATCAAACGACATAATATAGAATAAAATATTCCGGATAAAGGAAGATTATTGTAAAACTTTTTGTTCAGATATCAGACGTGCACCTGCCGAAAACGCATTTTGGAGCCCTCATCGCTCCTCGTCAGTCGAGCTTTATGTGAATGCTAGATCAGCTACGAATGACCCAAAAACATGTATATCGGTCAAATTAGAATTTTTTCTAATTTTATTGTTATTGGAATAGTACAATGCCTAATTCTTACTTCAATAACTTCTTTATTTGTTTTTGCCATTATTCAATTTTATATTTGGTTTGGACGTAATTTATCCACTATTTCCATCACCATTGAATCTTATTCAAAAAGTATTATATTAAAAATATTTTTTTATTGCTATTTACTTTTTTTTAATTAGAAGATAGAAATTTCGTTATTAAAAATGCTTTTATAACCTCTATTTTTAGAAAATAGGGAATTTAGAATTCTCTGGTAAAATATCGAGTGAAAATTCCCAAAAATATAGCTATTTAATTAGCAATTCACTAATTATCATTTTTTAAGAATAAAATTAATAGAAAACAGTTTTCTATCTGAACATTAATTTCAGGGAAAAGTCATAAATGCAATTATTAATTATTTCTTTCAAACTCAAATATAACAGGTGAAAGAAATCCTTAAATCCAATTTAATACTTAATTTTTTATCATTTCGTGTCTAAAAATAATTTCATTTGAGATAGATACAAACGGTTGTGAAATGTCGATCATGATATATAACTGAATGATCAATCTTATTTATAGATTTTTTTATATATAATAAAATCATGTGGAAATCAATAATTGATAGATAAATTGATCATGCTATTTTATATATGTATGACTTTTTCAAAAAATTTCGTTACTATAGATTTATGATATTAATGAGCCATTTAGGTTTATTACTTGTAGAACATTAAAAAGTAAATTAAAGTTCTTAATTAGAGCTCACGGAAATTCAAATCAGTATCTGCATTATAGCGTGATATATCTTTCGATTATAGATATTTATGCGATTGTTTTCATATACAGTTAATCTATAATTACGGTATATCATTCACTAGTATGGTGATCGACGTCTCGAGATTATTCATTCTTATCTCAGAGAAAATTATTTTTAGATACCATACGATAAGAAAACTAAAACTTTGAATGATTTCCAAAAATCATTAAACATCCGTAAAACTTCGAATTTTTAATGATTTCCAAAGAAAGTTTTGTAAGGAAAACCAATGGAAATGTCAATAAAATTTCTATAATGAGGTAGACTACAAAAAAGTATCATTGAGACGAGAATATTCGGGTTGTTTTCATCCTTGTTCAACATTAATAACGCAATATTTTTCTCTTAATATTGTTTTAGTTCAAGGTAAATATAAGTAGGCCTTTTAAATTTAACTTATGGCTATCGTAAAATATATAAATATATACAAATATGTGTGTAACTATTTAAAAATTTAAATACTAATTGTGATTTTAAATTCTCAGTTACGAAAACAATATTTTACACTTTATAAATAAACATTTTTAAAACTTACATTTATATAATAATGATCTTCTAATTTGAAGTTAGAAGAATATATTGCTGACTTGAATTATTTATTTTTCCTGTCTTCGAAAAGAAAATTAACAATACGATTAAAAATAAAAGAAAGAAAAATGTTAATACACTACAAAACACATTATTTATACTCTTCAAATGTATTTTAGAACAGATTCAAGATATATTTCTGCTGAATTAACTTATCATAAAGTTCTGTAATATACTGTAAACTTTTATCGGATATACTATATATTCAACTGAATCTGGCATTTCCAAATGCTTGTCTAAGTTTATAATATAAAAATATGATGATTTTTTCAAATAATAAACTATAGAAATAAATTCGATTATTATTATTATTATTTTTAATCCAAATAATAATTTTATAACAATAAAAGAACGTGTTATATTTTTAATAAGACAATAAGAACATGTGTAATATCTATAATAGATGCTAATTTCACAAAATAAAGGATATTGAAAATTCGGCATTAACTTCAATTAACCATAAGAATTATCATATCAAATGCTATATAGTCAAAAACAGAAATGGGAGTGGGATTTTTTTTTTAAATTAAATCTGTTTGAAAACATTTAATTTTAAATTATTAATTATTTTCTATATTTTATTTGAATTGTGTATTTCTGGATTTTGCATTTTCTTGGGAAAGTTTCAGGTAAATGTAATTGCAACCCAACCCAAAATGAACGAATATCGTATTTGTCGGCTTGTAAGACGCTTCAAGTGGTCTTACCGAAACATACCCTAATTTTAGAACGGTAAATTTAAGGAAAAAAAAAATTATTACTAACACAATCGAAATTTATAACGCCAATAAAGAAAAGCATATAAATATTATTCTTGTTATTTTATAGTTATTCAATATCAAATTCATTACTAATATAATCATCATCATCATCATTGATCAAGGCTTAAATATATAATTGGAATTTAAATGTTACTCCAATAACAGCTGGTAATTACTAATAACAGGAGTGGACCGTAAACTGGTTAACCCAAATTAACCTAAAATGTCAAACGGCGAGAGCTACGCTAAGCTAACACTCTAGAGCAAGGGTGGACAACCTCCTGCCCGCGGGCCTCATTAGGTGGGCAACCTCCGGCCCGCGGGCCACGTTATTTTATTATATCTAATATCAACCTATGCTTACATATCTGTACCTTCTCTTTTTTAAATAAATACTATTATCATCAGTTTACATATCTGTACCTTCTCTTTTTTAAATAAATACTATTATTATCAACTGTTTTTGTTTTGGCTTGAACCGCTCTTCCGATCTATATCTAATACCAACGCTATGTATACTTATTCACATTATTTTATTATATGTAATACCAACGCTATGTATACTTACATCAGCCACATTATTTTATTATATCTAATACCAATGCTATGTACTTACATATCTGTATTTATTATATCTAATACCAATGCTCTCTTTTTTAAATAAATACTATTATTATCAATTGTTTTTGTTTTGGCTCGTGGTATTATATCTAATACCAACGTTATGTATACTTACATATCTGTACTTTCTCTCTTTTTTTAAATAAATACTATTATTATCAATTGTTTTTGTTTTGGCCCGTGGCCCACGTTTGCCTTTGGTTTGGCCCTGTTTGGGCCAAGGGCCAAAACAAAGGTCCACCATAAGGTTGCCCACCCCTGCTCTAGAGGCACTTATTTGCATAATTGACAAATGACAAATTGTCAGTATATTTTGATTTTACCGACTACCGACAAAGCCAATAGAAGACAGAATCGTATTTACTATTTACTGTCATTTAAAAAATTGATATTTGATATTTCATTCAAATCCAATAGTGTTGCAAAGCAACGATTTAAACTTTATCTAGGTACGAAAAAATTTTGTATAATTTATTTTTTCTTAAATTTTTAATTTAAATTGTTTTTATTTTTAATTATTTGACCGCGAATGAAGCCCTAGGCTGCAGCCCATAAAGACCATGCCTAAATCCGCCCGACTAATAAATGTATAGACCAATGCTTCTCAAACTTTTTCACTTGGCGACCCCTTTTATCCGAGAAAATGTTTTCGCGATCCTGGGTATAGAGGTATATAAACTAGGAATACGAATTAAAACATTTTGTTAAAATTTCTACGACCCCCAAATTTAGTTACGCGACTTTAAGAAGCACTGATATAGACTATTAGTTTAATCTCTTATAACGATATAAACCATTCATTGACTACATTTTATTTTTTGCCAATTCTCGATTTTTCGCGTGTTCTGTATAGTCACTTTCGGCTTATAAGACAGGTAGTATTTGAAGGTATTTATAAGGAAAAAAGTGCATCTTATAAACCGATAAATACGGTAATTCAAGGAAAAAACTTTTCTTTCTTAGAATATCAAAGTTTAAGAAGCCATGTTAATAAAAAGTTCAAAAATTGTTTGTAACGTTTTACAGAAAATGTAATACGTAAATTATATTTATACGTAAATTTTTTTTATACGTAAATTATTTAATTGGGGAACGAATTTTTATAATAATAATAATTAGATATAAACGGCCATAAATATTTCTAATGTTAAAACATTCGCACTTACTTCTTGACTCAAATTATCTGGTGAGGTAGAAGTCGATCTGATCATTGGTGTAAGGGGATTAGAATTCACTCCTAAAATAACTCCTAGAATTAAAAAAAAGGAAAAACAAATAATTAAACTTGTACTATGTTAGTTAATCTTTAATAAATTTATCTTTCAACTTCATTCTAGAGTATGGAATGTAGAATGAAATAAATACTCACCAATAAGGATCAGGAGAGAGACGAATTTATTCATTTTCGGTTCGGTTGAGTGCTTCTCCGCCAAGTGTCTGTTATTCTTGCGACATTTTATACACAAAATGGTTAAAACTCGCACCTGTATGTCAGAAAATACTGTATGCTAATTTAAGAATTTACGTAATCATTTTCGGTTCGGTTGAGTGCTTCTCCGCCAAGTGTCTGTTATTCTTGCGACATTTTACACACAAATGGTTAAAACTCGCACCTGTATGTCAGAAAATATTGTATGCTAATTTAAGAATTTACGTATTATAAATTCTGACGTGTCTATATTTCGTTTCTGTTATAGAAAAATACGAATTATTCATACTACAACCACCAAACATTAAATTTTATGAAAATTATAAGATAAAGGAACTTTAAAGAAGAGAATGAGCATTATTTCCTCTTACTACTACTATATTTTGGATGCGTCGAACCAAAATACAGTAAATGTAGTAAATTTAAGGGTGTAGTAATGTTATAAAGATTTCTATTTGTTCAAATCAAGCGATTTTTAATCGTTGTTGGTGAACTTATCATTAAGTGTTCTGCCAAATTACGAAATATATAAAAAAATTTTATGAAAATTATAAGATAAAGGAACTTTAAAGAAGAGAATGAGCATTATTTCCCCTTTGGACATCATCAGACAAGTATCAAAAAACCCGTCAATAAGTTCTCGAGAAGTAGCCATTGATTTCGCATCAACATCAGGGGTAATAGTAAGTCCCCAAACAGTACGGAATATTCTCCACGATATATGGTTTCTTTCTGGGTGTCCTGCCTCTAATTTGTTCGTAAATTAGAGGCAGGACACCCAGAAAGAAACTATAATTGTATTATAATTTTTGTTTTATAATAAAATTTCTTATATACATCTTGAAGTAATTATTTTTTTATATATTAATATAATTAATTTATGTAACAAATTTCAAGCATTTCTTATTATTAAAATAAAAATTATTAACATAACAATAGTAAAAGAATTGGGAGAAGCATGAGAAAACAAAAATGTTTTTGATCTATATTTATTCACATATTCTTTTTGTTTACACTGCCAGATAAACAAAACACAAACAGCACTATGACAGAAAAATTAATCATGTGTGTAAATAAATTTATATAATTTTTTCAATAGAAATATAAGCGCTTTCGATTTATTTACACACACGATTAAATTTCCTGCCATACATCATCAGCGAGTGCTTCAGATAATTTTTAATTTGTACTTTATAGTTATCCTGAAAATTTTGTAATTAATTTTTATAAAAGAAATATGTTCATAATTAATAAGACAATCTTTGTTAATAATAGAGAAATTTTGCTTAATAATTGCATAAAATTATTCATCGATCACCAACATATTCTTTTATTGCTGGCGTAATTGCAACGGGTTTACTAGTAATTAATAATTTTTAAAAGGAAATTAAGAGTATTCTCTCAAACTTTATTATTGATTACATTTTCATCATAAATGAATAGAAGAAAGGTAAGCGAGAATATTTAAATTCTTCAATAGATATAATTGAAAGTTAGCTAATAATCTTGGAAATTAAACCATAGTTCGTTACGGACTAAACGATATTTTGATATGTTTGATGAGAAATTTGTTGCTATAAATTTTTTCGGATGTAATGTTTCGTTTTAATTGATACTGAAGAATCTTTTATTCTGATGATGAAATATTAAATGTAAAACCCGTAAATAATAATTGATGCAAATCAATCTTTATTAACCATTATAATTAAATCAAATAACTTTATATTTTTCAAAATGTAACCGAAATCATAACTTTAATTAGACCACTTAGCGAATCAATTACATTTTCAATTACCTGTTGAACGCCATCTAATAACGTATCATCAAGGTCATCATTTATGCCATTAAGGCCATCAATTATGTCATCAAGGCCATAAATTATGTCATCAAGGCTAACAATTATGTCATCAAGGCTATCAATTATCTGACTAAGGGCAACAGATGCCCCACTAAGTGCCCCATTAAGGCCACCAACTAATCCAGTAAGGATATTAGGTAACTCATCTATATGGATATCATTTAAATTGATATTTAAGCATTCTCCCAATGTTTTGACACACTCATTAATTTTAGGAAAATTTCTCTGAATATTAATCAAAAAAGGAACTAAATCAAGCGCTCCCGTTTTATAAAATCCCAAAATGACTTCATAAAGAGTATTATATTTATCATCTTCTACACATGAAAATAAGATTTGATAGTCGACACTGTCGACAAAAAGTAACGAGCAGTTAACAAAATTTCCTAGGCATGAGCCTAGCACACTTTTAACTATTTTAGTTATAATACCATTCAAACCGTAACCAATGCATCTTAAGAGTTCATTAACAGTCTCGTTTTTACCGTTTGTGTTCTTACAAAGAAGCCCTCTCAAAACATTCTCAATGTTCAGTAATTGACATTTGCCGCAGCTCTGATCGGTAGAGTTAGTTAAAGTTATGTTAAGATCTTTAAAACAGTTCAAGATGTTCTGCACCTACCAAATAAAAATAATCATTAATAATTACTCAAATATCTCATTTAAATAATACAAATATATTCAAATGTAATACTTTTTACATAGGCAAAATACCTAAGAAACGATTCTAAATACTTTTCGTCGATTTGTTCACTTCTGTAATCTTGTGTTTTAATTTTAAAAATCAATTATCAATCAACTTGTAGGGGTTATCGTCATATAATATATAGAGTAGCTCATCAGTTCTGTTATTACCATTGTTGTTTTGTAGAATATTTAATTTACAAAATCACTTTTTAATAAAGTGATTTTGTTCAGCTCATCCAAATCGTATCAGAATTTTAAAAAATCGATTAGGAAAACAAAAAATAATTAATAAAATTTGTGATTGATGTCCGTACTAATGTTTAAAGTAACCAGCGGATTTTTTTAAATGTGAAATTGTTTTATATGAAATGCATTTTATAGTCAAAATTTGCGCCTAGTTTCCATTAAAACCATTCGACTAATTATTACGAAAAATAGAAAATAATATTAAAATATAAAGATAAGTGAAAATAACTATTTTATCTACGTACAGTGGACACAAAAAGTATTTGCACACCTAGTTATTTTGCTTTTATAAATAAATCGGCGTATAAAATGAGTGGAAAACAACTAATAAGTGAAGAATAAAAACAAATATACAAAACACAAATAATAATTGCCTGATATTTATGTAAAAGTAAGAAATAATAACAGAAGTAACATTTTTGTACAACAAAAAAGTATTTGCACATCTAATAAGATTTGGTTTTTAAAACAGTTAAACGTGACAATATGCAAATTAACAGCAGAAAAATCCTAGACAGTCGACAATACATGTTACGTGATCTTGTGCTCAGCAAATTTTGTTAATTTT
>AYEL01090335.1:0-38223 GCA_000484575.1 Olivierus martensii | reverse complement strand
TCATTTCTAAATTTATTCCATACAGTAGGATTTCTTCTAGTGTGCACTATTATGTTATGCTGTTTTGTATGTTTCTCTTGACTTTATTAAGTATAAACTAAATTGTGGTATAATTCCAATAAATAAATCATTTCTAATATTTCTTTTTAATCTGTGAATATCTTTGTTCACATAATATTTTCTTTTGACTTCATAAACAATTTTAATATGTATCATGATTATTTATGTGCCGAAATGGCAACATTACTTCTTGTCTTGGCAACGTGTTATTGATATACGACTCTACCATGATCTATACTTCCTGTAAATATGTAGATATTAAACTTATGAATATAATCCAATTGCATCTTGTATTAATATCCTAGATAAAGAGCATAACAATATGTATTTACTGTTATATCCATGTTTTTCAAAAGAATTGATAATATATGAGAGCTCTTTCTGTAGATCATAAAAATGAGAACATAATCTGTAAACTCTGATGGCCATTGATTTAATAATACTAATTTTATGTCTGAGGATCAAATAAATCTATATGTATAAGGAGAGCCAAAAAGTTCATGACACAAAGTTCACAATCATGATATGAATATGCTAGGGATCTGAAATTTGGTCCTCTGACTCTTCCACATAGCCACCTTCTAGCCCACACACTTCTCACAGATCAAACAGTTGTTTAATCCCATTTTTGTAGAAGTTGGTAGATTTGGAGACAAGCCAACTTTCCTCAGCTGTAATGACCTCATCATCATTGAAGAAATTTGAAGGTACCAGGTCAGGAGAATTCAGTGGATAGGGCAAGGATTCAGTCATATTTGCACAGAAAAATGACTGTTTCTGCAGCTCAGTATGCAAATGCATTGTCAACTAGCAGCAATGCACTTTTTTCCTTGATACTGTCCTGCAACTTTTATAGTAAGTTCCTATAGTATATCCCTGTTATCATTGACTCTTTTTGTAAATAATCTGTCAGTATGACACTTTTGCTGTCTCAAAAACACAGATATGACCTTGCTGAATGGCCTTTTCTTGGGTCATCTTGTATGCTGGTATGATATCATTTGAATTCCTGTTTCCATCATTTCATAGTCTCATATGATGGACATTCCTCACCATACATAGCTGACATCTCTTTGTTGGAATGCTTGTGCAGTTTTCAATACCATAAAAAACAGCACCAAATTGCAGTATAGTTTAAAACATTTATTAATCAGAATAACGCTAATGTTTTTGGCTATACAGCCATCATCAGGCATATTCGAATTCAAATGTTCCAAAAAAGAATATACAGTTTCATTAAGAACAATTTACATGTTCAAACAGTAATGACATTATTCACATCAACAAATAAATGGTTATATTTTGGTTACGGCTATAGATAAATACTATTATTATTTGCATATGCAAATAATACTAATTTTATTAACTTTTAAATAATACTAATTTTATTAACTTTTAATTTTAGTATTATTTGCATATGCAAATAATACTAAAATTAAAAGTTGTAATGTTATTTTACTAAAATTAAAAGTTATAATGTTATCTTATTATATTATTATTATTTATATAAAAGTTTTTTATATATAGCTGTAACCAAAATATAACCATTTATTTGTTGATGTGAATAATGTCATTACTGTTTGAACATGTAAATTGTTCTTAATGAAACTGTATATTCTTTTTTGGAACATTTGAATTCGAATATGCCTGATGATGGCTGTATAGCCGAAAACGTTAGCGTTATTCTGATTAATAAATGTTTTAAACTATACTGCAATTTGGTGCTGTTTTTTATGGTATTGAAAACTGCACAAGCATTCCAACAAAGAGATGTCAGCTATGTATGGTGAGGAATGTTCAAGCTATAATTTATAGTTTAATGAATTCATTTATTCTATAAAAAATTAATTTTTTAATATGTATTAATTATATTAATATAATGTTATTGAAAGCAATTAATTGATCTCAATTTTCAATAATTATGTACAATATAAAAAATTTTCTTCTGTAATCAAATTAAAAACTAAATAATTTTTATAAACATAGTATAGTCATAGTCTACAATGCATTAAAAATATTTCATAACAAGGAATAGTTTACAACTGGTACCATGATTCATTTTAATTTTAATATACAAGCTAGCTCTGTATGACATGATATGTCCACAAGTTTCAGAATTGTTTGAAGCAATCAATTCACAATCAGGGTATTTATGTAACAAAATTTCATTTTGATATAGTTAGAGAATTTTAGTAAACTGTACATAAAATTTTGTTTTTGTGCAGTGAAAACTCTGCTATTATGTTAGAAGTACTTTTTAAAGATTTCCATTCTTTTTTGTGAATTCCCACTATTGACTTGCTGTTGTTCACTGTTGAAAAGGAAGATTCAAAAATACACAGCTCTGTATTATGAAATTTATAAAAATCTATCAGGCAAAAGCAAACTCAGATTATAATTTTCTGAAGAGAATAGATGTACAAGATTTAGATACTGTAGAAAAAATTCTGAAGTTGAAGATATTCTGTAACTGAGAAAACATTCTCATATTCACTGCTTTATATAGTGATGAAGAGGAAAAAATTAAACAAACATTATTTGATGTACTATATATATATTGCAATGTAAAATATTTGTTCATTTATAATTAATTTTTATTAACCCAGTATTGGTTTCATTGGACTATCATATTTTTATTAACTCTGGAATGCAACACTTGTTTTTATATTGATTCTTATTCCCATATAACACAGTTTTGCATTATATAAGATTACCTTATAAAAATGCTTTTAGATCTTAAACATTTATTAAATTCTAAAATACATTGGCCTTATAAAAAAATTTATTAATTTTTAGATCAGATGAATATGTATTCCATTTCTTCTTACTTAACATTACTTATGTTCGAATTCTGATTATACATGTTTTCTAACAGGTTAATGGTGATCTCAAAACATGAAAGTTTCTTAAATAAAATTTTAGATATTGGCAATGAGTATTTAAATTAAAACAATTATTTATAATGTTCTGATTATAATGAAACTATTTATCTATATGAATAGAATGTAAATTGAAAGGCACTTAATTATCAGAATTTGCAAACAAATTACATTTCAAAAATATGGAATTTTTAAATGTGAATAAAAGTTTGAAATAATAAGATTTTACTCATTATTGAAGTGTAGATATTTATTAAGTAAATGTTGAGATCTTAATGAAAGAAATAACAGAAATATGCACAAGAATGAGATATTTCCACAATTCTCTCCAATTTTTTAGTGTTAATAACACAATCTCACTTACATTTTAAAATGATAGCACATTTGGAGGGTAAATATAAAAACTTCATTTTTGTACCAACAATTTGCCAATGCACATTTAAAAACTAATTACAATCAAAGTAATTCTTTATATATAAATATTGGATTGATTTAATTAAAAGATTTTAGCATTAAGGTTAATTATAAAAACAACATTTAATTATATTTCACTTTATTTAGTGTTCAACAACATAAATTTCAATACAATTACATCTGGAATTATAGATTAAACTGAAATTAATGAAATGTGAAGTTGTATATAAAAATCTTAAATTTATTCTAAGGATCTAATATACAATGATGCATTTCATTAATTTAATTTCAATCTATAATTCCAATTATAATTGTTTTATTGGAATTTGTTGTTGAATACTAAAAAGACAACAAAATATAAATAGTTAAAAACATTTTAGCTATTTATATTTTGTCATCAAACATTTTGGAATAAAATTTTTTTTTAATTTTTTAACAACAACATTTTATAAATTCATCCACTCCTGGATATATGTGCCACATTCTTTTGTCTTTATTTTTACAATTATCTTAAATGCTGTGATTGATTAACTGTTATTCATGTCAAAAAATAAATTGAAATAAGTAAAAGATCCTAAAAATAAGTTTGTTCTTATTCATGGAAAAAAAAAACCTGTTTGAATTCTCAAAACTTATTATTTTTTTTTATATTTAAAAAAAAAAAAAAAAAAAAAAAAAAAAAAAAAAAAAAAATTTAAAAAAAAAAAAAATGAATCAATAAAATGCATTAGTCATCTGATTTAAGATTATTTCTAATGTTTTCATTCTATGGAACAAATTTCAAAAAAATATTTTTATCATTTGGCCTTTTCTCAAAAATCAAATAAAATCGTCATCATCTTATTTATATTTTCTGAAAGACATTTTATTGATATTTATATTAGATTTAATTAAGTGTTAATTTCCATTTTATTCCTAAATATTTACTTTTAATGACAGTAATGTTTCTTTGTCTTTGATAATTTAATTAAGTTTTCCATACAGTGAAATTTCTTGTATTATACATAGGTGAATCCCCTTCAAAACAGTTAATGGCAAAAAGCCCATCTTTCTGATGTTTCACCCCTTCAAAAGTACAGTAATGTTAAACATTTAATGGCAAAAAGCCCATCTTTCTGATGTTTCACCCCTTCAAAGCACAGTTAACAGAAAAAGCCCATCTTTCTGATGTTTCACCCCTTCAAAATCTTTAACAGCAAAAAGCCCATCTTTCTGATGTTTCATCCCTTCAAAGCCGTGACCGTTCTTGGACTGCTCCTCGTTCGGTTTTACTAACCGAAAATTTGAACGGCAAAAAGCCCATCTTTCTGATGTTTCACCCCTTCAAAGCCAAGCGGCAAAAAGCCCATCTTTCTGATGTTTCATCCCTTCAAAATCGTGTGACCAAAAAGCCCATCTTTCTGATGTTTCACCCCTTCAAAATCGTGTGTCCAGAAAAAGTAAAAACCCATCTTTCTGATGTTTCACCCCTTCAAAATCGTGTGACCGTTGGGACTGCTCCTCGTCCGGTTTTACTAACCGAAAATTAACGGTAATTTGCATCTTTCTGATGTTTCACCCCTTCAAAATCGTGTGACCGTTCTTGGCAGCTCCTCGTCCAGTTTTACTAACCGAAAATTAACGGTAATTTGTTAATCATCTTTCTGATATTTCACCCCTTCAAAGCCAAGTGACTGTTCTTGGACTGTCCTCGTCCGGTTTTACTAACCGAAAATTAACGGTAATTTGTTAATTGATCTGGTGTTTCACCCCTTCAAAGCCAAGTGACTGTTCTTGGACTACTATTCTGATGTTTCACCCCTTCAGAGCCAAGTGACTGTTCTTGGACTGCTCCTCAGATGTTTCACCCCTTCAAAATCGTGTGACCCTTTTTGGACTGCTCCTCATGATTTTCACCCCTTCAAAATCGTGTGACCGTTCTTGGACTGCTCCTCGTTCGGTTTTACTAACCGAAAATTAACGGTAATTTGTTAATTGACATCATAGGTTTCACCCCTTCAAAATCGTGTGACCGTTCTTGGACTGCTCTTCGTCTATTACCCCTTCAAAGCCAAGTGACTGTTCTTGGACTGCTCCTCGTCCGGTCGACTAACCGAAAATTAATGGCAAAAAGCCCATCTTTCTGATGTTTCATCCCTTCAAAATCGTGTGACCAAAAAGCCCATCTTTCTGATGTTTCACCCCTTCAAAATCGTGTGTCGTTCTTGGACTGCTCCTCGTCCAGTTTTACTAACTGAAAATTAACATTAATTTATTGTTCTTGGACTGCTCTTCGTCCAGTTTTACTAACCGAAAATTAACATTAATTTGTTAATTAACCATAAAAGGGGACGGACATTTGTTAGTAAGACTGGTCTATGCTTACAATTCGCAGTTATAAACTTCTACATGTTTTCACATATGATTTTAAATTTTTGAAAAATTTAAAAATAATATAAAAATTTAAGCAAATGTAATACAAAATTAGTAATTCTTTTAATGTGTTGTGCAAAATATTATATATTGCAGAATTTGTTTTATAATTAGACATTTATTTTTAGAGATTTGAATATAAAACAATGCTAATTGGATCAGATTACATACAATATATAATGTAGCATAGGTAGGCTTCAATTAGTGCAAGTTCGAATAATGCGATATTCAATTAGTGCAACTTATAAAAATGATAGTTTTTCAGTTAGTGCGAGCAAATATTCAATTAATGTGAAGTAAGCATAGACCAGTCTTACTAACAAATGTCCGTCCCCTTTTATGATGTTAATTAACAAATTAAGACCAGTCTTACTAACAAATGTCCGTCCCCTTTTATGATGTCAATTAATAAATTCCGTTAATTTTCGGTTAGTAAAACCAGACGAGGAGCAGTCCAAGAATCCGTTAATTTTCGGTTAGTAAAACTGGACGAGGAGCAGTCCAAGAATGGTACTAACAAAGTTCCGCTCCTTTTATGATGTCAATTAACAAATTACCGTTAATTTTCGGTTAGTAAGATTTATGATGTCAATTAACAAACTACCGTTAATTTTCGGTTAGTAAAACCAGCGAGTTGTAAGCATAGACCAGTCTTACTAACAAAGCTCCGTCTCCTCCTATGATGTCAATTAACAAATTACCGTTAATTTTCGGTTAGTAAAACCTAACTGATGTCAATTAACAAATTACCGTTAATTTTCGGTTAGTAAAACCAGATTGATGTCAATTAACAAATTACTGTTAATTTTCGGTTAGTAAAACCAAACAAGTGTCAATTAACAAATTACCGTTAATTTTCGGTTAGTAAAACCGGACGAAGAGTTGTAAACACAGATCAGTCTTACTAACAAAGCTCCTTTTATGATTCAATTAACAAATTACCGTTAATTTTCGGTTAGTAAAACCGGACGAGGAACAGTTGTAAACACAGATCAGTCTTACTAACAAAGCTCCTTTTATGATGGCGTTAACAAATTACCGTTAATTTTCGGTTAGTAAAACCGAATGAGGAGCATAACACAGATCAGTCTTACTAACAAAGCTCCTTTTATGATGTCAATTATAATTACCGTTAATTTTCGGTTAGTAAAACCGGACGAGGAGCAGTCCAAGACCAAGATCTACCGTTAATTTTCGGTTAGTAAAACCAGACGAGGAGCAGTCCAAGAATCCGTTAATTTTCGGTTAGTAAAACTGGACGAGGAGCAGTCCAAGAATGGTTAATTTTCGGTTAGTAAAACCGGACGAGGAGCAGTCCAAGAACAGTCGAGTCTTACTAACAAAGCTCCTTTTATGATGTCAATTAGCAAATTACCTTAAATTTTCGATTAGTAAAACCGGACGAGGAGCAGTCCAAGAACAGTCAATTTTCGGTTAGTAAAACCGAACGAGGAGCAGTCCAAGAACGGTCACAAGTTTTTGGTTAGTAAAACCGGACGAGGAGCAGTCCAAGAACAGTCACTTTGCTTTGAAGGGGTGAAACTTTCGGTTAATAAAACCGGACGAGGAGCAGTCCAAGAACGGTCACACTTCAGTTAGTAAAACTGGACGAGGAGCAGTCCAAGAACAGTCACTTGGTTTTGAAGGGGTAAAATATCAGAAAGATGTAGTAAAACTGGACGAGGAGCAGTCCAAGAACAGTCACTTGGTTTTGAAGGGGTAAAATATCAGAAAGATGGCCGTTAGCTATTTAACATTACTATTATTCAGCTTTGTTATCATATACATACAGTATAGTACAGAATTTTCTCTTTTAAAAAGTATTGAAATGGATGAAAGGAAGAACACTTTTGATGATAAAACAGGAAATGAAAAAAGAAGAGATAAGTGATTAAGCTAGAGCAAAAAACGGATGTGATTGAGTGACATAAAAGCAGCACTAAACTTCCGCTTTCAATTTGGCGGTTGGCTTTAATGAGGTATGAGACACAATTCCTGGTAAGTTATTAATTTAGATGATGAACAATGATGTGATTCGCTATTTTGGTTTTGATTTGGCAGTTAGTTTGATGATGATAACCGCTTTCGATTTGCTATTTTGGTTTCGATTTTGATGATGGTATGAGACTTCGCTATTTTGGTTTTGATTTGGCGGTTGGTTTGATGATGATATGATTTAAAAGTGGTCACGATAATTCGGCGGTTGGCTTGATGATGGTATGAAACAACGTCACAATAATTCTAAGATATCTTCAATTTGGAAGTTGGATTGATGTTGGTATGAGATGCAAATTTGGTTTTGATTTGGCGGTTAGTTTGATGATGATATGAGACACAATCTGTGATTGAGCGACATAAAAACGGCGCTCAACTTCTGCTTTTGATTTGGTGGTTGGTTTTTTGATGGCTATGAGACATAATTCCTTTTGATTTGGCGGTTGGTTTGATGATGATATGAGACGCAATTCCTGTGACGATTTGGCAGTTGGTTTGATGATGGTATGAGATGCAATTCCTGGTAGGTTATTAATTGGTGTGATGATGGTTTGAGACGCAATCCTGGTAGTCTATTAATTTAGTGAACACAATAATGTAAAATATGATTTTGGTAAGTTATTAATTTAGATGATGAACAACGATGTAAAATATAAAAAATAAAAATATCTTAAACAGTTAGTATTGTGGTTATTCATTGTGAGATTGGCTAATGGCCAGAATCTCACAAAGCAAGAGCCAATTAACATATTTTACATATAGTTAATACTTCAAATAGTGCGAATTCGAATAATGCGAGAAATTCGTGGGACCCATTATTCACACTAATCAAGGCTACCTGTATATATTTAGGTACTGCAGCATTCAGTGTAAATTTTGAATTACAATTTTTAATTTATTAATATCAGAAACACCTGTATTATTATATTTAAAAATTTGAAGTATTGTTTAAAAATTTATATAATTAAAGTATTATTTCTTATCTGTATGAAATAAGATGGAATTTTCAACTATGCATCACAAAAATATTTTGTATTTGAACACACATTATTATTAAATTATGATAAAAGATTTTTGTAAATTTACTAGTTTACAATTTGATGACTTAATCTTCTAGTTAAAGTAATAATATTTTATTTAATGGAAGAGAAAAACAAAGAAATAATTTTAAAAATAAAAGTTACCAATTACCTTATCCCATATCCAAAGCAGATTAACCCAGTAAAATGATTAGTATTGCACATGTTGAAATAATAAAGTTGAAAAATTATGGCAGTATTAAATGCATGCATTTATATATGTAAATATTAAATTTGTAAAAGATTTGCTAACCTGTAATCTGATATTCTCAAGCTTGAAGAAAAAAAAATGGAAGAAAAGAAAAAAGTTAATTTCATATTTTAAGAATTAAATATTTAAGAAAATCATTTTTTATTTGGCACTTCTGTAATAAAAATTACATTTAAAATTAGCAAGACTAATTTAATTTGCCAAATTTTTAAGTTTATAAAAAATTAACCCTTCACCAAAAAGATGAAAGTTTTTAGCAAAATTTGAAAACTATATTTTCTTAGATTTAATTAATCCCTAAAATCAATTGCTATTTAAAATATGATTTTTCAATTATAAAATAAGCACTACTATACCATAGAATCTCCATTTGGTACATGATGTTTGAAATCAACAATAGAACTTAACAAAAATGGAATGCGATCTGTCAATACCTGAAAGAAGACTGAATTATTAGTTTAGAATTATTAATATAAATCATAAGTTCATTTTAAAGCAATAAGATAAATATATGACAAAAAAAAATTAGATTATAGCTAAAACTAATTATATAATAAATCTTAATCAAATTATCCTCTTAGGAAGTTTTTGTAGAAAAATTCTTATTTTCCAACATTTTTTATTTTCTTTTCTAACTAATACTGATGGTGTTTATAGATAATATTTGTTTTAGAAAGAACGATATAGTTTTCAAAGAACTCATTGAGATGAAAATTCATATCAGGAATCTAACTTATTAATTTCATTATAAAATTATGATTGATTTTGGGTCTTAGAAAGTTATTAATATTTTACTAATATATGTTAAAATTTCCAAAAGTATTAAAATAAGAATAATAAAATATATTAGTATAATTTTTATCATGTTTAATACATACTAGTATAGTTTACTATTGACAACATATTTATTTACCTTGTTCTTTTCCAATCAGTATATACCATTATATAATGTGAGTTTTGAACTCAAGTCTAAAATGTTTCAAAAAGAAACAATCAATTGTTAATTTTCATCAAAAACTTACCAGATTCGAGAAATTTTTATGGTTAACAAATAAGTTATTCCATTAAAATGAATCTTTGGAAATTAGCATTAAAAAAATTTTCTTATAATTTGGATAAAGCACATTACAAATGAGCTAAAAAGTGGCAAATTTATTTGCATAAATCAGGGTATGAAGTACTTAATTTTAGATATGAAAATATGTCTGACACAATCAGTAAATAATCAAAAAAGAAAAACAAATAATTTATTTACATGATTAAATTGATAAAAAAATATTTAAATAATAAGACATTTTATAAACCAATTTGAGGACCCAGCATGAAAAATTTTTCAGGGTATACCTTAAATATTAGAAATTATGTAAAAAAATATTCATTGCTTTAAACAAACTGATAGTTTTCTATTTTATGAAAAAACTATTTCATTATGAATTGATGTATCTTTGTAAGCCAAAAGTACATAAAATTAACATCACTGGCCATCTTACTCATATAATATACAAAAGAAACAGAGTGTTTATGTTAAACTTTTAAACACACTGATATATACTGTTAAAGTTTGCTTAAAGCAATGATTGTTGTATAGAAGAAATTCCAGGAACATCGAAAAGAAAGCGTGATGGAAAGAATTCAGAAGTCGAAGAATCTTTAGATCAATGGATTTTTATAGTTAGCGGACGAGGCGTGAATATTAGCGGCTCAATATTGAAGACGGAGATCAGCGGCCCAGTGTTGAAGAAGAGAAGATCGGTAAAAAACTAATAATTAGATATCCATTTAATAAATCATTAAAATAGGTACCTAATTATTATTTTTCTACGAATTACATATTTTATTTTAGAATTTATTATTACTTGGTTTAATGATGACAGCTGGACCAAAATGGCTTAGTCCCATACGAATTACATATTTTATTTTAGAATTTATCATTACTTCGTTTAATTAGGACAGCCGCTTAATTGGGACAAAATGGCTTGGCCCGACGTGTCCCAGTTAAGCGGAATTCACTGTATTTATGATAGAAAAAATATTTTTCTTTATAAATAAATATGTCATAATTAATTCAGTCATATTTCATAAGAAAGAGTAATTTATGAAAGATTTCAAAATATTTTTTAGAAACAGACCAGTCATTATAGAACAGACCATATACTGTATATATATACGCTTAATTGGGACAAAATGGCTTGGCCCGACGTGTCCCAGTTAAGCGGAATTCACTGTACTTATGATATAAAGAAAAATATTTTTTTCTAAATAAATATGTCATAATTTATTGAGTCATATTTCACAAGAAAGAGTAATTTATGAATGATTTCAAAATATTTTTTAGAAACAGACCAGTCATTATAGAACAGACCATATATATATAGAGAGAGACAGAAGTGAATTATTTAGTAGCGAATACTGAAAGTAACTGTTTTATTTTATCAGCCACAGTTTTATGAAAAACAATAATGAAATTTTCAAGGTAAATGTTTTCAAATAACTTTAATTATTTATGTTATCAGATTGAATCAATTTTTTATTCCTTATACAAATTTAAAAATGAATAAAATTTACCTTAAATAATTATTGATGTCCAAATATTTTTAAACAGTTTATTAGTTCTTGCACTATGTTTCATCATCGAAGCTAAATGGGTTTCAGGAAGTGTTATAGGTAAAATTTATATTGATGTATATCCTTATTTGACAGATAACTGTATTATAGTCTTTTCAATTAAAGAAAACTTTTCAAGTCCAAATTCGATGATCGACGAATCTTTCAGTTAGGATTAACTATAGGCGATACGATGTAAGACGGATCGCAGTAGACAATTTATCATCATTTTCGATTTGATGTTTGATTTAAAAACATAGTAATTAGATTAAAATATCTTAATCTTTACTTTATAAACATTAAAATGCCTTTTCTTTCCAAGTGTTGACAATTTAACTGGCGTATTTTCCATTTCCTGGTCATCGTCTGCTGTTTTGCTTCCTTCGGTTACAATTCTTTTAATTGTCGATGCACAGATACTAATATCGATTGAAGTTTCGTTGAAGATGTCACTTCGCATATATTTCTACCTTTAAAAGTACTTATATACATTTAAGCATTTCTAGCTTGACTAGACAATGCTTTCCTCGCTTACTAACAACAATATTATCCGCCATTACTGCTAAATACTAAAGGACGATGACGTCGTTCGTTGCTTCTATTTAATTCTAAGCGATCAGAGTTTTAATTTAATATTTAATAGCATAACCATGATATGTAAAGTATTAATTTAGCAATTTTTAAAAGATAACAAATATTTCAAATTATCAGCGATGATAAAAAGTAAACTGCTATTGGATGAACGAAACAGAAACCGATTATTCTATTGGATGAATTTTTCTTTGCAATCCATAAGCTCATTACCATATAAGGCAGCTCATCTTTCGTTGAAAAGAGTATAAGTACTGTAATTGATATTAAAATTAATATATAGTTTTATATAGATTAAATAAAAATAATATTTTGTATTTTATAGATTTCGAAAAAAAATTAATTGAAATTCGAGATCGCATACAACAAGCAAAAGATCGAAGAATGTCTAATGCTGATCATTTCAGTGATCCATGTAACAAAGAAATGTTTTCTCCGACATATTTTCTATGTATTCGAAAAATGAATGAAATTAGATGAAGATATAATAGATGAATAAAAAATAAATGAAGAAAGAAGGAAGAGATTTTTCTAACGATCATCTAAATATTTCCTTGATTGTCTTTAAAATCAAGTTAATATTATTTCTGATAATAAAATATACAGTACTATTGAAATGTTTATTATATAAAGAAAGGATAAAATAGGTAGATAAGATGATAAGTAGGAATTAATTTTCAAATTCCCATACATTACTGCTTCCTGTTATACAAGTGTCCCTCGCTTTAAGGCTGAAGGTTGGGTCTCACAGGCGTAAAACGCGACGTCAGTACGCTGACGTAAATGCGTCGCGCACGAAACGTCGAGCGTAATGATGTTCAGATCGAAAGCGTACGACGCACGTAAATAAACGACATCGTTTACCTATTGGCTAATTACTGTGATATCATTTGAAGTTAGCTGATTCAACATGGATAGCTCATCATCATCATCATCGGACATTTTTTTATCGTAAAGGAATCGATATTTTCTTATTTCTTCCAAAAATGCTTCATTACTGAACGCTTATAATCATTTGAAGTTAGTTGATTCAACAGAATATGATAGTTAATTGATTCATCATCATCATCATCATCATCATCATCATCATCATCATCGGACATTTTTTTATCGTAAAGGAATCGATATTTTCTCATTTCTTCCAGAAATGCTTCATTATTGAATGCGTATAAGTATCTTCTCTATTTGCCACATTGAATTATGAAATAAAACAATCTCACTTCTGTTTGGACGAATGGCCAACGTACTCTTGGCGCAGCGCATAAAGTTAAAGAAAAGTCATCTCTGCAGTAAGGACGCAGCGTCTAGCAATATACAGGAAGTGACATCATCAGCGTCGATACGCCGACATATTTACGTCGCGTTTTACACCTGTGAGACCCAGCCTTAAGTTAAAAAGTAAATTAAAAAAGGAAAAACAATATTCATTTAAAAAATTAATTAATATCAAATCTTTTCAATTTTTTTAAGATGCTAAATTATTTAAAAGTCCATCAAAAGATATGTATTTTATTAAAATGCCATCATAATAATGAAATATAAAATACAGTGAATGATCGGTTAACGAACATAATCCGTTCAAAGAAAATGTTTGCTATCCAAATTGTTCATTAACCAATCATCAATTTACCAAAGATTTTTATGGGGGATTTGGTTAATTCATTCTGGAGGTTCAAAAAATAAAAAAGAAATTATAAATAAACGTAGTAAGAAATTATATATGTAATAACCATAAAATATACATACATAGTCTTGCATTTTTACCTATTATGTTTATTTTCTGTTAAAGAATCTGTCCAATGTCAATGGCTTCTCTCTCTTCTTCAGGATTTTTTGGAAGTGATTAATAGCATTGTCGTTTTAGAGTCCCAAGTCTGGTATGGATGCATTCTAAGATCAAAATGTTGTAAAAATCTCTCTGTTACCTTCTTTAATAAATCTTTGATTTGTTTTAAATTGTCTCAGAGTTCATTTTAATCGGGGAAAACAGTAGTTTTTCACAAATGCGCATAAGCCTTTCATTCCATTAGGTTAGTTAAGCTGCTATATTCTTGTGAGATATTTTTATCTGGCAGTGATTACTTATAGAGCTCATCACAGGCTGGCCAACATCCATAATGGGATCAACCAGATGGTTCAAGGATGAAGTTCAATGGGCCAGGCTTAGACGACTACTGAAAAATTGGAGAAGTGGGACCCAGATCCTCCAGAATAGTAAGCCACAGCTTTACCACACAGTCATCTGGCTGACCTATCATTCCATCAGTCTGCAGATCCTATAGTTTGTTCTGTGAAGTATTTGTTATTTGAACATAAAAATCTTTTGCAAAAGTATTTGTTATCCAATCACCCACTGTATAAGTAAGATGAGTACTTACAAGATAGTTTAATAATGAAATGTGCTTTTTCATAATTATAAATTTAAATTATGATGAAAATAATAACAATGGCAGTTAGAAATATATTTAATAAAATCAAATCTCTCTTTCATAAAATAAATATAACAAATATTTTTGTTTGATTGTTCATGATGGATAGATAAATTGCACAATAAATTAACAACTGGTACAAATTATGAAATATGTATGGATTACTGAAAGCATATTAATGTTTTAATAAAAAATTTTTATAATAATAAAACAAAACCAGGTCAGCTATTCAATAATTTATTTTCAATACAGTAAACCTTCATTAATCCAAATTAGTGAAATAAAAGATAACCCAAAAGACAAAAAGAACATAATAAAAAATTTAATGATATAGGAAGTGCAGATAAAATTTTTAAATAAAAACTATAAAAAAACAATATATTTATTCATTGATAGAAGACTCAGAAGTTGGAAATAATCTCTTCTGAGATGAATTTTTCATATTTCAATCTAGATTAACTGTAACCAGATTATTGAAGGCTTACTGTAAATTTTTTTAAATCAAAATTTTTTAATTTTCAAGATCTATCCTAAAAGATGCTGCATTATCCATTATCAAAATGTGTGTCAAATTCTTCTTTCTAATAAAATGAATGCATAAATAAAAAATATCCTTAATTAATATGATTCTATCAGCATAAGAAAGTAAGAATTTGAATAGTCATCATGGAAATATTAAAGAATAATAATAAAAATAAAATAGATATTAACATATTCTGATATCATACAGCTAGAAGTCAAATAATAAATACTACTGGATAAAGATTGTAGCATTATAAATTAAACACTTTATTTAATCTAATCAATTTACTTTTGAAAAGTTGAAATTTTCTATTATAATTACAAATTGTAATCTTTTTCCATAAAAAACAGAAATTTCTATTTTTAAAATAAAAACTGTAGAATAAGTTCCTTTCTAACATGGTCAATTCATTTTGAAAATTTCCATGCAAATTGATAATTGTATAGATTCAACAATGCTTAAATTGAGTATGAATGAATATATGCAATTGATAAACAGAATGGCTAGAAGAAAATGATTAATATGAGAAATTATGAGACTATTTTAATTTAATAAATTATTTTTTTCTATTCACTTTTTGTTTTATAGATTCTATATATATATAAACAAAAAAGATGCATCCATATATTTCTGAAACTGCAAAATTTAAAATCATAAAAGTTGGAAAAGCAGTGAATTTCTTTCAGAATTAATATTTATAATTTGAAGGATTCAATGTTGAAGTGAACTAAGTCCAACAAAATTTATTATTCAAAAAATTATTAATTCATTTAAAAGATAATACAAACAAGTTATATTAAATTGTTATCTATGTAAATATTAGGTGATTTATCATATAAAAATTAATAAAAATTTTCATAAAATTACTGATCCTATTTTATAGACTTGTTTTGCTCCAATATTGAACCATTCATTTATTTTTACATAAAATTAATTACTTACATCATTCAAGGCATCTTGTGCTAGGGTACGAAAACAAAGAATTACTCCAATAATGGTCATTCTTTGGAGAACATTATCCACATCTGCCCAGAAAATATTTCACCATTATTAACTTTGTATTTTATAGATTTTACTTTTAATTGTTTATGTATATACCAAACTGAAGAAACCTAATTTTAATTAATTTAGAATATTAAATGAATTAAGCTTCCAAAACAATATTTGCTCTTGATTATTACCAGAAGGAGTGAATTCAGTCACCATTAAAATTCCTATTTTCTTTTTAAAAAAAATCATTAAATCATCAATTAATTGGTATTTCTATTTAAATAACATTTTTAAATAAATGAAATAAATACATTTTAAAAAAAATAAATGAAATAAAAAATCTGTTATAAATTTAAAAGAAAATATTTTTTTATAATATTTTTTGAATTATATTTTTTTATTATTTTTATTATTAATAAAATAATTATAAAATTTTTTTTTTTATTAAAATAAAATATAATATTATTTTTTATAATATTTTTTGAAAATTAAGAATATATTTAAAATATTCTATATCAAAAAATTAATAAGATTTTAAGAAATATTTTCATATATTAGTGAAAATTTATTTATAAATTTACTATAATAGATTGAGAATAAGAATAATTTCCCTTACTTTGGGCCATCTTTGGTCCTATTTGCATGAAAGGAAAAAAAATTCTTGAATGACAGAATGCTAAAGAATAGTTTTAAAAGATACAGATTATAGAGAATCTTCTTACATCAAATAGAATTATTTAAGAAACCAGAAAAGAATAAGCTGTTAATATAAGAAGATTATATTATGATTGCATTCTATGATCATTTAATCAGAAATTTAATTTAGATGAAAGTTCTAATTTATTAATTAGAGAATAAAATCTGTAACACAATATTTTTTATTTTTAATCATTTATAAAATTTTAATCCACAATAAATGAATTTTGCAAACTTTTTCTAAAAAAATTGTTACTACATAAATCTTTGTAAATAACAAAGTCTTTATATTGATAAGATATACTTATCTGTAAAGTAAGCTATGCTGAAACTTTTATTTTTTAATATTGAACTTTTAAATATTATTTCATCCATAGACTAATAAGCTTTCTTATATATAATTTCTTATGAATATACAATTGATTTTTTACTATTTACAATTAATTAAAAAGAGATTTTATGTATTTCAATGCAGCAAATCATCTTGTAATTTCACTAAATGAAAATTACATATACAGATCAACCCCAATTTACAAGACTGATTTTATGAACAAATATAATTTGTGTCAAAATTCAATTTACAAGCTTTTACTCTGATTTTTAAGAAATTTATAACAAGATTATAAATAAAAATTAACTTCAATAAAAATATTTGTTTAATCCACAATATTAATTAGCAGTAATTATTTTTCATTTAATAGAATAATTAATAATGGATTTCAAAATAAAGTAGATTTTGAAATGATATATGAGAATTATGGTTAGGTTTTATAAAATAAATTATTTTTGAATAAAAATATTTCATATTATTAATCATATTTTAATCATAATTTTCTTCAAATTTTTAACAAATAAAGTAAATGATAATATACTTCATAATATACACTGGAGGGCAAAAGTTGAGCTGAGAATTATTTTTTCTAATTTTTTTAATATTTAAATATGAAATATGAAAATGTCATAAAAAGGGAATTTAAAGCATGTGATTATATAAATAATGTTTAAAACTTGTACACTATCAGCAGTATGCAAATTTTGAATTGCTGTAAAAGTTGTGCTACCAAAGAATTGGTCGTTTTTTTATTTTTTGAACTTTAATCTGTAATTCTGGAATACCAAATCTTAAAAAAGTATATAATAGACATCATTTATCTATAGTTGAATATTTGCAATGGCATGCTTTTGATTTGATGAAGATGGGATTGAGTCAAACTGATATAGCCAAGAAATTGAATATATAAAAATGATCGTTTCAAGGCTATAAAAACAGTTTCAGGATACACATAGGACCCTGCTAGAAGAGCTGTTGAAGGACATCTTTATGTTTCAAGATGACTGTAACCTGCAAATGACAAGTAAAAATCATAGAGGCATGTCCATTCTCAGATTGATTCCAAACTTCCTGTTATTACTGGAAGAAGAATTTCAAGGTGAACTATGACCAGAAGCCTTAATAAAGTAGGTCTTTATGCCAGAAAAAAACAGTTTGAACCTCCTTGTCCCCAATTCAGAAATAAATGTGTTTGAATTATTGTCGTCAACATGTCATTTAAGACACTAACATGTGAAGCAAAGTTTATTTACAGATGAGTTCTGATTCCAGCAGAACTTTTATCTGGAGAGAATATGATACAAAATATTAGCTTTCAAATGTTAAAGAAACAAATCGTTTTAGAAGTGAAGGCTTATTAGTATGGGCAGGGATTACTATCAATGGTGACAGAGATTTCCATATCTTTGGGGAGACAGTTTGAATGGACATGTTATAGAAATGAAATTCTTGAATCATATGTTCTTCCATTTGCAGATGCAGTATGTCCAAGATTCATATTGGTGGATGATGATGTCTGCTTGTGAAGATATCTTGTGGATCTACATCTTGATGAATAAGTAATTGATCAAATGGATTGGCAATCAGATCTCCTGACCTAAATCCAAGCATACATGGGATGCTTTTGGAAAACAGATTGTTATTCTCATTCCTTCTCCAAGAAGCCTTGTTGAGCTAAAGAACTGCTCTTTTAAATGGTCTTAATACCTTTGGAACTTTTTGACAACACTGTGACCAGTATGGGAAGATGCTATGATAGTTGATGCAATCCAAGGTGATTGTGTTCCTTATTAAGATTAGTTATCATGATTTTTCATAGATCATTATTTTGATCATTTTGGCTGTTTTGAAATTTATCCTGAATTTTTTAAAAACCAAACTGAAATCTTTTAATATATGTGTATATATTTAAATAAAATGTTAGGTAATTTAAAATAAATTTAAATAAAATGCTAATATGTTCAAGGTTATGAAATTTCAATAGATTTCATTTTTAATTTTTTTAGATATTTTTTTTTGTTTTTGTAACTTAATATTTGTCCTTCAGTGTACTAATTTCATCATTATTTTTAATAAAATTTTTTAAACTTTTTCAGAGTGTGAAAACAATTTTAGCTAGTTATCCAGCAGAAAAAATTGATTCCTTATTGAAAATTTTTGAAGGTAAAAATATATTTTTTTTATTTTAATAAATAAATATTCAAACAGATTCTCATAGACAAAAATATAATGATTGGATAATATTGAATAAAATTTTTTAATTTGGAAATATATCTAAGAAATATAGAAATAATTTTTTCTTTGGTAGAATGAGATTTTAAATATTAAATACAAATAAAATGTTATATATTTCTGTTATAGGTATCTCTCAATATATGAACAACTGCTTTACAAGTTTTTGCTTATATGAGATGTGCAAATTTCTATTTGTTATTTCAGTTAAAATTTTTGCACTTATAAGTTCATATATTCATCTGCTCTTAAAATCATTGCAAATATTGTTTACAACATTTAAGATGATATAAGAGCAATAAAATTATCTGCAATTATCTGGATTGACTCTTAGAAATGGTTTTGTTATCCATTCAGAAGACTCCGAATCAAATCCATAGACTTCTTAATGGAAAATCAAATCCTTTAGGGCTAGTTGCATGACTTTTGACTTAATCTGCAGAATAGTTATTGGTAGAATAACTTTAACCCATTCAAAAATCTAAATATTAAGTACACTGAATTAAGTACACTGTATGAGATATAAATTAGCCATGGTTAGTTATCATCCAGATAGTGTGATTTTTACTGTGCATGTGCTTTACCATAGCAACACATTTGAACAAGAAGGTGCCGATAAAGCACCTTTTAGCTCATCATAAAATGATGAGCTAAAAGCTGAGCTACAAATATTCAAAAACAGTAAATAATACTGTTTTTGAATATTTGTAGCTCAGCTTTTAGCTCATCATTTTTGAAAATATTCAACAAATACTTTATATGTATGATTAAGCATATACTAGCTTAATATCTGAATACTTTGCAATAATAGGTCTAATATAGATCTGTATTTCTGGTTTATTATTTACTCTTGTAGATCAATATATGTGGATATAATACACACACACATTATTGTTGTTGTTATGTGCCATCAATTCGAGTTTGACTTCTGGTGACTGCGTGGACAAATTCTCTCCATTCAAACCTGCTTTTGGTCAGATTGACAGTTCTCTCAAAGTCATTCCGGTAGTTGTCTTGATCCTATCTATCCATCTTGTTCGTTGTCGTCCTCTTCTTCTGCTTCCCTCCACCTTTCCAAGCATAATCATCTTTTCCAATCTATGCTCTGCACGTATCACATGTCCAAAATATGAGAGCTGCTGTTTGGGGATCATGGCCTCAAGGGAGCAGCATTATAGTTATTTTTTTTTTTATAAAAACCAATTATTTTAGTACAGAAAATGTTATATATTAAAAATAGTACTTTAAAATCTTAAATAAGTCCAAGAAAATTTTAATTCAAATTATAATCATATTAAATAAAATAAATCTTACAAATAACTTCTTTTTTTCTAAGATCTTCCAATTCTTCTTGTTTTAAAGAAAATAATTCTTCAGTTTCTTTCCTATATTATTAATAAACAGTTCAAAAATCAATTTATTAATCATTGAAAAATTAATTTTAAAAGTTAGATCTTTTAAAATTTAAACTCTTAGCAGAAAACAGTAAATTTCCATAATTAGAAATGCTTTTCCTTATAATGCTGTATTCAGATTTCTTCAATTATATAGAAATTAATAACTTACAAAAAACATTAGTAACTTTGAGAATTCAAAAATAATTTGATGCATATATACAGCTCCTGTAACAGGAAATAAATTTCATTTTTTAAACAGTTTTTGGCCTTACTTTGAGACCCTTGTCAGTACACACATTCTTTTTTTAACAAATGTTTTAGAACAGAATACAGCTTTTAGAATGCACATAGTTTTTAAAAAATTTTTTAGAACTGATTTTGTTTTTAAAAAGTTTTTCATAAATTCTTGTAAGCTATAAAAATAAATATAATATTTATACAAAAACACTATTATACAATGTTTGTATAAATACTGGCAGCAAAAAGTTTTTGTTGTATATATACAATCCTTTCAACTTCATACAACAGCACCTACATATTAGCTTTTGTGCACCAATACCATGATATTGGGAGATTTTCAAGATCATTGTCATTAATTACATTAATTTTTTCTTTTTTTTTATTTCTAAGGCCCCAGCATGTTGCCATCTATGTTGTTCAAAACAGGCCTTATTATTTTGGTATTATCTCAATATATATTGATGTCCTCTTCATAGGACTTAACTGCCAAGGCAGTATTTAATTTACCTGTTCTTATGTCTGTTTCGTGATTTTCAATTCTAATGTTTAGGCATTTTTTGGTCCTACCTACATAATCCTCATGTTTTCATAAAGAATTGTTATACATTGGGACTGCATATATTCCTGACTTCCTCATGATGCTCACCGAATCTTTATCATTTCTTAGATTTGTAAATATGGTATTTTTTCTCTTGTATACTGCTTGTACGGATTGTCTTTCATGATTTTGTCTATTACTGGATCATATATGAGAAAATATGGTCGTTAGTCTTGGCATGGCTGATTATTAATTTGCGATGTTGTCATCATGGTACCATTGGCTATTAATTTAGTAATGTTATTATATATCGCTTTTATTGTTATATATTTATACCCATATTTTTGTCCTTGTGCAATTATATATAAAATAAAACTAAAAACCTAAAATCCTAACTGCTCTCGACAGTGTTTAAATAACTATTAAACAAATACTAAGCACACACTATGTTTAAAATATTGGTCTGCTTGTGTGTGCTCACAGCCTCTATCTCCTCGCCATCAATTTTAAAATCAGTATTCATACTTGTTGTCATTACACAGCATTTAATGAAAATAAAGTGGTATCTATTTTACAATAATAATAAATAATGTATATTTGTGATTATGATATGCCAATGTGGGAAAACACAAGGGAAACATAAATAGTTATTTTATTTAGACTGACTGTCATTCAATCATGTAAATAATAGCAATTTAGTTTTCACTTGTTTCTCTATCCCTTGATAAGTATTATCCATTAGAAAAATACACTATTATTTCTTTGTTGATCAACTCTACATCATGAAATATTGTCAAGATAAATATAATTAAGCTTGTATATGAAATTGCATCTGTATTTTCATGCCCTCTCATAATTTTTGCCCTAGGTGACTACCTGTTTACCTTACCCTAGATCTGGCATTGCTAATAAGCATGTTTTTTTCTGATTGATGATTCTGGTCCTAGTTTACTAATTTTTTAAGGAAGAGAGATCTCCGTTTGTTTGTATATTTAAATAAATGTTGTAAATGAAGTGAAGCAGCCTCTAATATCTATTTTAAGGACGTCATGAATGGCCTTAAAATTCAAACAGTTCAAGAAAAGTGCAAATTTGCACAACATATTAAACCATATTATCATTTAACATGATACAAATTCCATCATACAGCTATATCATTTTCTGTTGAATTTCAAAAAATAGTTGATAAAGCAAGCTTTTCTTCCAAGCAAGCAAGATATTTAGCATTAATGAAACATTCTTTTTTAAAGAAATGCTTTATTATACATTTATCTCCCATGATGAAAAACAAGTTCTGGGAATAAATTTTTATATTTGAAACCAGTAAGAAGTTACAATATTGAAAATAATAGAAATTTAATTTTAATTATGTGAATTTCTGATTTCAAGCCAAATTGTAGAATAAATTGTTCTATATGAGAGATACTTTTGAACATTTTGAAATGAACATTACAAACAAACATTTTTAAAATTTGTATGTACTGTATTTTTACATTATAACTATTTGCCAAAAATAAAAAATTAGCACAAAGAGCAGAATAATTGATAAATAAAAACTTTAGATTTTTCTTTTTTAACTTAAAATAAATTTATTGAAGCACTTTCAATTCTCAGGGTTCTCATTATCAAATCATAAAAAGCAATATAAACATTAGAACATAGTTTTAGAACACATTTTTTAAAAATATGTTCTAAAAGTATGTTCTAACATTTATCAGGTGTGTAAATATGAAACCGGAATTTTTTAGTAAAAAGTACACATCCATCGTATGATAATGGTTAAGAGTATCTTATTAAAAGTATTGGCCATTAATAGTTCTACATTTTTCCCATCTTTCCGGCAATGTGTGGATGCCATGCCAGAAAAACTGTTCTTCTTTTAAGGCAAACCAGTTATCAAGTCATTTTCGTAGGAAGTGAAGAGCGCTTCACTTCCTACGAAAATGAGCAAGTCCGTGCCCCATCGATGCAAATAAGTGAAAATCGGACGGAGCCAAGTCTGGCGAGTAAGCCACATGTGAAAGTATTTCCCAATTAAGTGCTTCCAACATAAAGCAAAACCGGTCGATTCGTTATACGGCTTTTCGCTTTACGGCCAACTTTTCCGGAACGTATCTAGGCCGTAAAATGTAGTATCTAGGCCGTAAAATTTTAATTATTCAAATTTAGTGTTAATAAACAAATTTTAAAAAGGCTTACTAACACTGAAAAATTTTAAATTTTTCAGTGTTAATAAATAAATTAATAAATTTGAAGTATATTATAAATATTATTCCAAACTGTTTTGTTATTTTAATTTGTAATAGATAACAATGGATTAAATATTAAGATAAATCAAAAATATTGAATTACTAAAAGACCCATGCCCAGCTTTGCTTGGGTAGTTCATAACATTGTACTTAAGTTTTTTTTTTTCTTAAATTATAACCTTTTAGATGACATTCAGGATTCTCTTCAATATATTCTGAAAATCTTTCTCGTATAGATATGTTTTCTATTTGAAATGTGTATCTTTTCGAATGTTCCCTTCTTTGTCTCTTTCTTTATTAGAATTCTGTCAATTTGTTCAATTTTAATTCGATCTTCTAATGTTTCATTTTCTCAAATTAAACACAATTTTTAGCAGAGGAGGAAAAAGAGGAAGGGGAATCCCTCTTTTTTTTTGTGGCATTATGAAATTTATACAACTGTATGAAATACAAAAATTTTATATCAAAACCAAGATCAAAACAACATGTGAAATGACATAATCTCAAACAAAGAGTATCAAGAAATACATGAATTAATTTCAAATACAGATTCTTCTACATAATAAAAACTTACATTAGTAAAAATCATGAAATAATCACAGATTAAAAAATGCAGATAGACTAAATAATAAATCATTAGCTGCATAAATAATTCTAAAATTTTTATAAAATTCTATTATTGTAAGTGAAACTGTTGCATTGCTATGGCAATGACAGTTTCGTTTCTTCACACATGGACATCGATGCACATGGTAATGATATTGACAATTTGAAGGGGCATTAGGAAATACATAGATCATTTCATAAAAATCAACTCAGCCTATCTTGCCTTATAATTGAACATACATGCATAGGTATTTAGATTTATATATATATATTAGGTATCTCTAAAAACCATGGATGCTAATTACATGTGATCACTAAGCCTAATCAAAGTTTAACTTAAGTATATTATGCCTAAATAAGATAATGTAAGCTATAATCAATAGAAAATTAGAGAAATATTAAAAAAAAAACTTTAAAAACCTTTTAATATGAAATCTGAAATTCAATAATTTAACAAAATAATATACAGCACAATACTCGATATCTGCCATTAATTTAGTAACTGAATAGTCTCATTGAAGTCACGTGCAACAATCACATGGCCATTATGAGGCAATGAGACTGCTCAGTTACCAAAGACACGATCATAGTAATCCAATGATATCAGCCAGCTAACATGTCGCATGGTCACTGTAACACAATGAGATGGCTCAAATAGCATTGATCTTCCATCTTGGATTTTATATCAAGTAATTTACATCAATTATAATATATAAAATCAATTTCTAATAATCAATACCTGTCTTTAAATTTTCTTGCATAAATCCCCTAACAAACAAAAGTTGTTTCATAAAATCCATTCAGCCGTTCTTGTGTTATAAGTAAACATGCGCATGCAGGAATTTCAGATTTATAATATATAAAGATTATAATTTATTTAATTTTCTACTAAGAGATTTGATTTATTCAATGTCACTTTAGAAATAAAAAATGATTTCATAAAATCACCTGTCTCTTTCCATTAATTCTAATAAGGCTTCTGTGTTCTTTGATCTCTCATTTACTGCCATTAAATCATCGATTAATTTTGCAGAATGTTCTTCCACTAAACAAATTTATATTTAATTAGAAATTTCATTAATCATAATTTTATGAGTTTATTAATAAAATAATTAATTATAACATGAATAATTTCAAGTGAAGGAAATTGTACTTATTTAGAATTATTCAAAATATTTTCTTATCCAATTATTAAAATTATTCCTCTTCTTAATCTAAGCAGCTGCATATGCATATAACTACTAATTTAATCAGCAGTCATATGCACTGCTCCATACTCACATTCCAGATGTATGACTGCCAATTAAATTGACAGCTAGCAGTTCATCAGATTAATAATGATTTCCAGAGAGAATAAGTACATAAGTGTTACTGTTAAAAAATTAAACAACATGCTATTAACCTTTTCAAGTCTACCCCTTCAGAAGTTGCTTTGCATTGCAGATTGCAGATATACCATATATTAAATATTTAAAATCTGAAAAGTTTTAGATTATATTTTTCAACATAATTGAATAATTTGCCTATAATATTACAACAAAAATAATGTAATTTAGTAAAAAATTTGTAATTTATTTAAAACTTTTGAAAAATTCTTGATTGAAAAATCAGAAATAATTCGTAATTATTTTTTTCATTCATATACTTAAAAGTTTTTGTATTTTATAATATAATACTACATTCTTCTTCATAACAAATAAAATGTTTTACAAATCAGACTAATTTTTTCAATTTTTCCTTTATTTGTTCTATGATATCATGTTACAAAGATAAATAAAAAAAGAAATTTGGTTTCAGATGGCATTAATTGCATGTATTAGAAGCAGATAGCATGATCTATACTATAAATATTTTTGTAGACTAGTATCAACAATACAAAAAAATAGTAGTAATTACCTGTTTTCTCTTGCAACTCTGTATTTAAAGCAGACATGGGCAAATTTTATTTGAAATAACAAATAATTTTCAAATAATTGAATATTGACAAATAAAAGATAACATTATTTGAAGATAATCTGGCTTTCAAATAATTTATTTGAAATAATTTTCAAGATAAATTGTGTGTCAAATAATTTATTTAAATAATCTTTTATTTGAAAATAAATATGTTATTTGAAATAAAAATCAAAATACTTTTCCAAATAAAATTTCAAATAATTCAGTATCATGTTTATGAATTAGTCTATTTGTGTGGACCAAGGGGTGTGGATTGTGCAATATCTTTATCACTACAACTAGTGCATATTAAATTATAATGAGAACACTGTACAGTGCAAATGTACAATGATAATATACACTTTTCATTTTGTAATCATGCATCATTATTATACATTATAAGCCTATTGAACTCATTTTAGCAAATTAAGACAAGAAAACTAGCACTTTCTAGCAGTTAAGAACGATTTATTTACAGTAACAAATGTTTTCGGCTATTTGCCATCTTCAGGTTAAAGGAATTGGAACAATATAAATTTAAATACCGGAACAATACTGTTCCAATATTTAAATTTATATTGTTGCAGTGCTCTTAAATTGCACACTTGCATCATTTTTTAAATGCATAACATAACATTGAAGATGGCTGATATGATTAAAAATCCATCAAAGCAGGGTATGCAAGCTATAATTCAGTTTTTAATGGATAAGGGATCTAAGTAAGTGGTGCTAGTGGGTGACCAACATGCTGACTCAAGGAATAGCAAATGGACATCAGTTTGCAGCATTTCATCTGCTACTGCAATGAGGGGAAACAATTCCTGTGGTGCATAATGGTGAAACACCACTAAGCACCACAAGATTTGTATAAAAAAATTAAAATAATTAATCTGTTACTGTTGTATGCAGATATTAACTGAATAATATCTTTGTAAGATAAATTTATTATATTAAACAAAGTAGAAAATGATTAAATACAAAAATAAGGCAGACCATATGGAGATTATAATGTGATTAAAGGTTGGTCTCACTAGCATGGAACTATGGTGGAAAATACGTGCGTGATGAAAGCAGTGCAGTTTTGATATCATACTGCAGTGTAAAAACTGCTAATGTCCAGAGTCTAGATCAAATGTTCCCAACCTTTTTTGACCTATCGCCCCCTTTTCAAAAAAAAAATTACTCACCGCCCCTTTTCAGAAAAAAAACACCAACTTTTGTTCTTGAAATCAATAATGTAATGGTTACATTATAAAAAAATAGCAACATAACATAGAAAATTTTTTTTTTTTTTTTTTTGCATTATAGAGTAGAGACTTGTCAGAAACAAAAACTTTAATTCAATCAGAATATGTAAATTAAAAAAAACACTGAACCGTATGAAACCTGACACCATCAGAAAAAAGTGATACCACTGCTAGCTATCTTGTCATGACCTATGCAAACTTGTAAACATAAGCTTTGTTGATCGAGCCAGAACATACACACACACTGTGGTGCTTCATGTGGTGCACTGAGTATGCTGCGACTCATTCATGTACTAATTAAAAAGCTATTAGGAACAAAGCTATAATGTATAAATACCTACATTTAATACAGACTGATCTTGCTTAAAAGACATTTAGGACTATTTGTTAAAACACTGTTCGATGATTTTTAATATTAATCAAACTTTTCAGCGCATTCTTGTGAGTATTGCCTAGAGGCCAACAGTTGGTCCTACACGCCCTTTAAATTTGCCTTGGACCGAAAAACCACCTTAGATCTCTTCAATGCCCACTAGTGGGCAGTACCGACCCCATTGGGAACCACTGATCTAGATGGATTCAACTTTTCCAAGACAGTAAAATTTGACGAGGTCATGTTCACCAATGTAATCAATGCATTTCGTGAGTTGAATTATTGGCAATCTTGATTTAGTCAAGATAGAAGGATTCTCTATCATTATATCTCATCTCCTTAATCGAATTTGCATATAAACTTGTTCATATCTCTTCCTATAAATATCTTCAATCTAACATTTCCTCTTCTTAAATTTTGTTTCAGTTTCTTTGTTTACTGCAGTTGTTATAATCATTTTGTAAACAGTGAGTATCTTTCATAGCTTAGGACTCATTTTGTTTTACATGAAATGAATTATAGGAATGGCACTAAGAATCCTGGGGAAAGCATAGCTTACCATGACTGTGGGAACCCATAAGCAGAATTGCCCCACATTTATCCACTATAATTTTCATCAGTCCACTTTCTGTGGGATGATCTTTGTGCTTGACTTTGTTCTTGCAATGCTCTGATATTGTCTAGCGATCAATCTTTTGTTTAACATATGAAATATATACTGTACAGGTATCCCTTTTTATACGCAATCTCACTTTATGCTTTTTTTGCAATAATGCAATTTTAAAAAGCAAATTAATTTTTTAAATTTAAAAAAAATTCATTTAAATTTTCATGTAGATGAGGCAAATGTGAATAATGAACTGCTTGAATCCCACTTATCAGAGCTCACTAATGAAGAGCTACTGGAAATAAAAAAAAGAGAAAATCAGAAACCCTTTGTTGCTGAGCCTATCAAATGGCATACAACAAAACAAATGACTGAATTTTTTAAACACACTTAAAAGAATAATTGAAGAAAATGATGCTAATAAGGCTAAAAGTGCCAAAGTTGCAAGAGAAATTCAGAATTCTTTGACTTGCTACAAAGAGCTTTATAGAGAGAGGAAGAATGCTGCCCATCAACTGAGTCTCGACTATTTCGTTAAAAAGTAGATTATCAGCCTATCATCCCAGGGACTTCAAGAAAGCAATAAAAAATGATCCAGATTTACCAGATCCAGTCCATTCTTGATCTGATTAAAGACTGTCAGAAGTATTTAGTGTTTAGGTATTTATGGCATTGTACAGGAATATCCTGTTTGATGAAACAGGTGGACGAACTAGGCGGCGAGGGAGAGACGAACTCGGAGGTCGGTGTTGTTGGATGGGATGAACAAGAAGACGGAGACGACAATCGTGGATAACGCGGAAAGACGTTCAGGAAAGAGAGACCCCGACCCTTTGTTCAGTGGTCCTTATATCGTTGACCGTCTCCTCCCCCCATCGGTCAAAAGGCAGGCAGTCTGGGCTTCAAGGTGACCATTCTTGGCCCAGTCCCTCTTTCGGACCTTATCTGGACCTGATAATTCGGGTCATAAATCCATAATTGTCACCCGAATAACGATTGTTTTCGATGTGGTTTCCGGCGCAGTCCTCTTATCTTCGAATTTTATGATAACTATGATTGTTCTTGTTCTTAATTATCGATTTTCGTACGTGATGTTTTTCACTAGTAACATTTATAAGTAATATTAATTACGATGTTTTCGACTTTTGTCGAATCACGTGACCCTCGCGGTTCCTTTTGTCCGATTATGCGACACAATTAATTAGTTTGTTTTCATCTTTCTTCGAATCACGTGACCCTCACGATTCCTTTGTCCGATCACGTGACCCTCACATTTTAGCTATCTTCTTCATCATATTAAGGTTCTTTAGATGAAATGGTACAGCTAGGAAACTACTATTTTCTGCTTTTCGTTCTTTATGTTTTCCTAAATTTTTCTTTACTTGCTTCAATATCTGCAAGAGAAACAAATTATTATATCCATGTTTTATACCTACCTGTCGGATGTACTCTGATTATTCGGTAAGGTACAGTAAATTAACGCTCTCTTATAATAGCTTCTAAAAGCTGCTTTTTTGTATGAAGTAGGATCATTAGACCATCTTGGTATTATAACTGGTTTGTAAGTCGGCTTGCGGTATACATTAGTTCTAATTTTGCCATTTTGAAATTTTAAGAGCAGGTCTAAGAAGTGTATGCTTGTTCTGCTAGCTTGTTCATTTTTTAGCTTTAGGCCGTAATGTTCCAAAGTCAGAGCTTCTGTTAAACTGCTTATACATTCATCATTTTTCCAAATTATCAATATATCATCAATGTAGTGGATGTATAATTCCATATTTGGCTGGAATCGGTATAATATTTGCTCTTCTACAGCTCTTAATATTATTTCTGGTAGCATTCCTGCCATGTAGCAAAATAATCAATAGCTTGCTATTGATTATTTTGCTACATTGCAAGATTTGTCAAACAGTCATAAATAAATTTCATATTATCTTTATTGGTATTATTGCCAGGACCAAACTTGGTAGTCATCAAACATTGCAGATCCTCCAAATCATAAATTTTATTAGCTTTCATGAAAAGTTTTAGTAATGGAGTGATTTTTTTTTACCAGTTTTAAGGGTTGTGATTTCAGTATTCATATAAAATGAAGATAGAATCAATTATGTAATACTGAATTCAGATTATTTTTGGTAAGCCTATTATTCCTTTTATGATCACACAAATTACATAATTATCTTTGATGATATAAGTTCACATCTTTGGTTAAAATATTAAGACAGTATCCTTTTTAATTCCTCCATTGAAAAATAAATTTGCAAAGGTTGGGTATACACCCGAACCTTCGCTTCAAGTCCAACTCGGTGTCCCCTCCGCCTCACTTTTTCATGCCATACTGATTTTAATGTGGATATTGACTTTGTTATTATCTAACCAGTGCAAGACTGAATTAACGGCATCAGACAATCGCTCCATTTTAAATTCACAAAAGTTTTATTTTTATTAAGAGAAATTAAATAAGAACTTACAACAATATCTAAATATTTAGTAACACTTGAAACCAAACAATGTCTCGTCACAACAAAGATTTTTTTTACTAAATCTCTTCTTAACTAGGAAATACAACTTCTCATCTCGGGAATACAACCAAGAATAACAAAGTTCATTCAGACGGTGCACAGAGGTGTAAACAGCAAACCACCAACAACCACAAGGTACGACAGTCACGATGCCAATCCACTGGACGAGACAACACAGTACAGAGCTGAGACGAAACAAGACTAGATGAGAGGAGACGACAATGCCATCCACAGTTATCTTCTTAAACACAAACTGATTAACATAAACCAGTAATGATGTTTAAATAAAGTTTGTTTTTTCACAATTACAAAGAATAAATACTTTAACCTTTTCAAATCACAAAAATAACACAATTCCATTTCCATTCTGGAAAAACACCACATCTTCTTTTCAGTATTACCAAAACATAATGTAGATGAGACTACGTCGACAACATGGCAGTCCTTCCACGCCTCCTGCTCCACAGGTAATCAGTGCTTTTCAATATTTTTATGCTTTTGTAGTAATTTAAACAAAAAAAAAACTTATTATAAAAACTTCTTTTAACCAGAACCTTTTAACCAGAATTTTTTTTTTAAATATATCCAATATGAGATTTCATAGTTTCTTCAATTGCTGTTTTTAATGAAGCATTTTTGCATCTCTGGTCTGGACTTTTCCGCTCACTGTTGATGGATGGCAAGTATTTCAGGCAGCTAGGCAACTCCAGGGGAGAACAGCATGTAAAAAAAAAAATGATGATATAATACTCAAAACAAAGAATTACTTGATTAAAAATATATAATTAAATTTTCAAAATATGTTGTTTATTTGTTTATAAAATGTTTGAATTTTGAAGTTCACAGTTTATATAACTTTAATTAGATATGGAATAGACAAAGATGTGGGTATTATTTGCATTATTTTGCTATTGGTGGCACTGGAACTTTTTAAATTTCATGTGATAGAACGTGACACTCACATATCTAATACAAAAGAATATAACAATATGTAACTATGTCAGTAAAGACCTGAGAATGCTAACAAACTAAATATGACAAAATATAACTTCCAACTTACTACTTTTGGCATGAAATTATCCTGATAACTAGTTTTTAATCATTTCTATTCTAATTCTCTGCTTTCTAAGAAAGTAAAAAAACTGATCTTTAGCATGCTGGAATAATTAATGCCTTTGTATTGGATTAATAACCTTTGCAGGCAGGAACACAATATTTTCAAGAAACATTACCTCCTCCATGTAAGCAATATATTTCTGAGACTGTTTATCAGATTTGGATTTAGAATCTATATTAATCAAGTTAGACATAACAGCCTGCATATGTTGTGAATGCAGCATATTACCAAGCAATGTCCAGAGCTTGTGATATCACTAGAAATTTGTTAGTTTAGTGTGATAGTCTTGTTTCTAATTGACATATGATTCAATGAACCAAGCCTGGATTCCTCCTGATAAACTGGAAGTGTGGGATCTGGATCCTGAAGGTAGTGTGGAGTTCAGGAAGCTCCCATCTCTTTTTTATTCTTTTCTTTTTTGTTTGTGTCATATTTTTTTATAATATATATATTTTTAATTTTTTTAATAATGTGTAAATTTTCTTTGTATTTTTCAATTACGTTTTATTGTACTCTCTTTCACAAAAAAATGTTTTTTGTATTGTTTTATAGTCCAATATATTAAATTGATGCTAAGGTTCATCAATGCTAAGTTATTGTAAAATTTAAAAATAAATGGGACTGTCAAAACCTTCCTGTTGGGAAGATGTAATTGATAATATTCCTCCATCTAAATCAACACACCCATGCATTTTTTACAGAGAGAACTTTTTTGTCAATGCTCTTAAGGCCTGGAATCCACTACACCTGAAAACACGCCTGAAACTAGAAACTGAAAGTGACATAGCTTCTGGTTTGTGTGCCGTATCTTGGCTAGAAACTCATCTGAAAGTACAGTATAAATAAATTTAACGTTTCAGTTTCAGGTCTAACTACGTAGCCAATCAGAGTTTAGTATTCAGTAGATAAGATGGCAGTGCGCAGACCAAGAAAAATTTTCAGTTCAAGACTTTTAGATTCTGCACATTTAATGCTACGAATAATAAAAAGCTCTTATTTTATTAATTTATTTCGCTGTTTTAAATAAAATAGATTATACAAATCTTAAAAAAGGTAATGACTTATAATTTTGATGTTTTGTTTCTTAATTTACTCGTTGTTGGTGTTGTAGTTTAGAGAGGCAGACTATCAGTCATGATGCATCCTCCAACTTTAATATGTATATGGCACCTCGTGCATCTGTGCAGAAATCAATCACTGACCAGGAAGAAAAAAACAAAAGAAAATAGCCACAGAAAGGGGGAAAGGGATTTTGGAAGAAAATGGCCATCAGCAAGAGTGTAAGGATAGAGGTTGACCACAGTCAACTCAATGAAAGAGGTCTCTCCAGATAAGTCTTCCTTGGGCTGCATTATGCCACAACATTTTGCTGCCTTTCCCCTTTTTGTTTAATATATATTTAAATTTGATAGTATCTTTTACTATACTCTTTCCTGTTTTGTTAAGGAAAGGGTGTAATGTCCGTTATTCTCTAAATATCTCCCTTCTATTTCTGGACCTCAGACCGCGAAACCCATGCGTCTATTCATTTAAAGTTCTGGAGCAACACACAAAAACTGCTTCTGGTGTCAGAAACTGATGTGAGAATCTAGGCAGTTTGGGACCTCATAGTAGTAAACAACTACTTTACTTGACTATCTGACCAAAGTTGGTTTTTAAACCTAGTGCTATTGTGCACTTGATGATATAGATATGTTTTTAGGCTTTTATATGCATTGGAAAGTGTAAAAAAGACCATGATTCACTTTAAGATGATACTCACTTTATGGTGGTGATCTGAAATCTAATCCATCATACCACAAGGTATGCTTGTATTACAAAAAAAAAACACTGAATGCAGACAATATCTGTTGTAATTTAGTATTATATAGATAGCCTTTGAACTCTATTATAAGTAATCAGTCATTGATTGGGAAATGGGAAGTGGTATTAAAAAAATAATAATTTATTTTTACTATAAACTTGTACATATGAATGTAACTTAAACATTCCACTTTTGTTTTTACTTAATGTTTTTTTAAAGTATTGACAGGCATGAAATGTATATTTTCCTCATATTAACATCTTAGTTGCTCCATTATATAATTTCAGTTATTATGCTAATTAACAATAATTATTCATAACTTTATAAATTATTGCTTTGAAGGCAATTTAGAGTTGAACTGTAAAATAGAATTACAGTAATGCCACCTATTGATTTAATTAATTATTAAATCAATAGATGGCATCAATGTAGTAATTAAATTCGGGCTAAGGTAGTACCATCTCTTATTTAATTAACTATGATTTTTTGCATATTTCTTAAAATAAAAATTTACCATGGCCTGGAATTAAATGAAAAATTCCAGGGCACTATAGAAAAGTTCCTAACAAATTACTAATTTATCAAAATCATCAATAATACTTGAAATTCTTAGTCTCCTCTTACTTGGTATATCAAACAGTTGATCTTGTTTTTTAAGAAGGTCAACTGTTTGATTCACCCAGATATATTTGCATTTATACCAGCAACTTCAATAATATATTCTCTAATATTTCTGACTGATAATGAAGACTTTTTATTAACTTTTTGTTTTTGAAATATAAACTTGGTAAATTTGTCCTCTTGAATGAATTGATTATCTACATCCTGTACTTGAATTAGTCCCCATCATAATTTAAAAACAATGGTGTTGAAACAAATAAAAAATGATATTTATTATAGCCCTTCCATTGTTGGTTAGACTAATAAGTATTCATTTCACATTGGTTGAAAATCAGTAATAAATTCTTATTGTACAAACTATAATAAATGTATTCAATTTATATTATATTCACTTATATTATTGCTATGTATATATAAAATAATTCATTATTGTATGCTATAAAACATTTTAGTTGTTGATTTTTTTCTCTTCAACTCTGGATACTTGACCATCACTTACTATCTGCTGAATATCCACTTGATTTGCCCCCTGGAGATAATAGTTATACCACTTTTCAGCCCTCAAATGAAAGATGGGATCAAAAGACTGAGATTGTTGATGGCAATCTTTCATTTGATGGTTGACTCCACTAAGGAAATAAATGGCTCTTGATGGATACTAGCCTCGTAATCTCCTGCTGGAAAACGGTATAAAAAACAAAGAAAAAAAGACTATCATTTATGCAAGTATCCTCATAATTTATTGACTACCATTCTGGCATGTACTTTATCTAAATATTACTTATTATACTGATGTAACATGGTTTGGGGTAAGAATTATATTTGAAAACAAGCACTAGATTAAAGTGGAAAATTAAATAATTTATTGAAGTGCTTTCAACTTTAACAAGTCATCTTCAGCATAAAAATTTAAGTATAGAACATTCTAGAACATAAAATTATTAGAACATTATATAAATATATATGCAGTTTAAAAAGTGCTAATAAGCAGTAGAGACACTCTTAAAAAATGAAACTTTTACTGAATGAACGTTTTTGGCTCTTTCAAGCCATCATCAGGTTCATACATATGTTTTCACATCTGCTCTAGAAGCTTCAACGGTTCTACAGAATTCGATTTAAATTTATAACTTAACCAACGACAATAAATGGTTACCATGGTTACATAGCACATTGGTTCTTTTATAATATAGATAACATGAAATTTTGTAAGTCTATCTATAATAAAATTATAAATAATAAACATAAAAATGTTCTATCTTCGTCTCACATCTTAATCGCATACTCCCACACTTTAGGTATACTTGTCATTTTCCACAGAGACGATTTTTCGTCTCTACAGAGAGACTGAGACCAGCATAGACCCCCTGGATAATGAACATGAAAATATAATTTTTTGTGACAAAATAATAAAAACAAAGAGATGTATTATAGTAATACTAAGAATTGTATATTAACAAATCCTAACAGTAATAGCTATTTCTACACTGCCTCAAAATAATAACAACAATGTGATAGCTATAACTTCATTTCACAGAAGAATTTCAGATTAAAATGATTATAGATCTCATTGACTGAATAAATTTTAAATATTTGTTATTTTAATACAAAAATCATCCTTAAATATATTTAGATGTCTGCATATATTTCAAATTTTTATATATAAGATTTGTTATATAATAACTTATGGAATTTCATTGCTACATTATGATTTATACTTATTTTTAACCTCTTTCTTCTAAGTTTCTATAATCAATTTTTCCTAATTCATCAGTCCTGTACCTAATGAATTATCAAGATTCTACTTTCATAATATATTAGACTTAAAAGATGTAGTACACAGCAGTAAAAAATTTAAATGGCATGGCAGCAGATGGGTTATATGGTGTTAAGTTTCAGTAGGTAAATTCTAACAAATGTGTGCTAGAATCTGATTAGTTTTGCACTTCTGATATTATTATTATTAATGAAGCATAAAGGATAAATATTTTTAATCTAATATTTTTATCTAAAAATAGGGAATTTATCTTCAACATATTAGGACTGAAAGTGGAGCCAATGTAACACTCCGTGGAAAAGGATCCGGATATATTGAGCCGACATCAGGAAGGGAAGCATTTGAACCTCTTCATATTCATTTAACGTAAGAATTAATATTTATTTGAGAATTTAAGTTAATGTAATAATGGAGATAAATTATAGAAAAATTTTCAGTTTTACTATTTGTATAATTTATTAACTATAATTAAATCATGGAAATAAAAAAAAAAATTTTTATTTTATTTGTTTTGATTATTTCTAATAGTTAAAATAAGCAAGTTATTAAGAAATATTAAAAAAATTATATATTTAGTCTGGAAATTATTTAAACTAACTATATGATATTTTTGGATTGCATAAAAAAAATGCAATCCAAATTATCAGATTTTTTTTTTGTCATCATGATTTATGGTAAGAAGTGTATTATGAAACTAATATTAGATTATATAGATAATTTAGAATCTAATATATTAACTACAAATTATTAATTTTGAAATAATGTAGTAGATGTATTTATAATAGTAGTTTTTAATTCTCAGTTCATGTTTAGACATACAAAATATAAATATCTTAAATTAACATAAAAAAGCATTATCTCCTTACATTTAAGTCCAATAGAGAAAATCTTTGATTTTTATATTTGTTCCTTATTTTCAAATTTTTTATTCTTTATTGCACAAAATGTTTGAGATCTATAGAATGAATTTGAATTGATGAATGACATTCTGGTGATGGCTGCTTGTCAGCCAAAAATATTACTGTTATGTTATATTGGATTTTTTAAGTATAATTAAAGACTTTCTTCTGCTAAAGGGCTTATGTTCTTTCTATAAATGTCTCATTTATTTTTGTATACCCCTAGTACAACAGTTCTCAAACTTTGTTTGGCCAAACTGTTTGGTTTGCAAATAATGTGATTACAAGAGAGGTGTAGGGTTGGGGAATCAGTAAGAAAGTCAAACATTTGCAATACTTTTTATTATGCACAATATTTTTTAAATATAAAAATACATTTAAATAAAGAATAATCCATAAAAAACAATTTACATAATTAATTAAAATAAAAATAATTTGGTTAAAACAGATGTCTGAGCATCGGCATTGGTGAACAGTGAGAGTTGCTATCAGTTGATTGCTTTAAATATCTCAGAAGAGATATCTGCTTTATTTTCTTCTGTAAGTTTTTTGCAACTGTTTATATGAAGCTAACAAATCTTCCAAACCCCATTTTAATTTTAAATTCCACTCCATTTTGGGATTGATTTCAGAAAATGTTTTGTGAGATTATTCACTATTAGCAGTCCTTTGTTTAGGTTAGAAATAGTCATTTTATTCTTTTCATCTTTGCCATCTTTGTTATTACAGTGATACCTCGGTTCACGAACACAATCCGTTCCTTGACCCTGTTCGTGATCCGAAAAGTTCGTAATCCGAATCAATTTTTCCCATTGCAATTAATGTAAATCCAAATAATACGTTTTTTT